>JANHGN010008206.1:90366-118008 GCA_024605025.1 Megaceryle maxima
GCCCTATAAAGCTATTTAAAGAAAAGAAGTGTTATAAAAAAGAAAAAAGAAAAAAGAAAAAAGAAAAAAGAAAAAAAGAAAAAAAAAAAAAAAGAAAAAAAGAAAATGTCCTTGCCTTAAAGATGCACACAGACATAAAAACTTATTCCCCATGGAAATTGTGCCTTTAAATGACATTTCACTTTTATGAACAGTTTTATTACAAAATAGATTTCCTGAAGCTAATTTCGTCACTTGTCCCACTCCGCTGCTACTTTCCACTGCCTCTCTAACTTCTTGTTATCTAAGTAAGGGTACATTAATTACTATATGATGTAAGAGAGTTGGCTGCATGCCAGAGCCATAAGCAAGGAGGCATTGTGCCTAGCAGGTTTCACTGAAGATGCCTGCACCCAGTTGACTGTGGTAGTAGTATTTATGCAATGTTTCCCTGTGATGAATTAAGTGTCATTGATGGATGTGGGTAATGTTATCTCCTGTGCATCTTTTTAACAAGATGTATATGCTGTTGGATGTATTTCACAAGTCTTTCTAATAATGCTTTAGTCTCACTGAGAAGGAATAAGTGATTAGTAGCACTAATTAGAAAGTTCTTGGAGACAGACTTTGGTTGATAAAGTATGGTGTGAGCTTTCAGTCATTAACAATAATACAATGAGTTCAAGGTAGAATCAATCTAGGAGGGTGATTGCACAGATGACATAAAAAATTATACATTCCTTATTAATATATTGATTTGCATTCTAAATTTAGTGATGGTATTTAATAAAGAAGAAAATAAAGAAATTTTTTTTTGTATTATATTTGCTGTGTGAGTGATGTGTAGTTCAGTTTTAGAGTGAGGACTTTAATCTCCTGTTATCTGCAGCAAGACCTGCATTTATGGGGGAAAAAAAAAAAAAAAAAGAGAGAGAGCACAAGAGAGGGAATTACCTCGTGCCTGAGAAAGCTCATTATCACAAATCTGGGTGGTCTGGGAAGCCTTTCACAAACATTGCCAGTTATTTCTTTTTTTTTTTTTTCTCTACTGCAAAAGTTAAGAAGAAATCAATTTCTCACTCTGCAATTTCCATTTCCAATTACCAAAGATGGTGAAATCTTGGAAACGGATGAGAAATGAATAATATTTATGGATCCATTCAAAATGTTCACCCATCTGGACCAGCCCTCACTGAACCCAGCCATAAGGAGACCACATGTTGTCTTTGCAGAATTGGGCTAGAGGCAATAGCTAGCTAGCTCTACCTTCAATCCCACATGTTAGTATTGTGTGCATCAACAACCATTTAACTCCATTAAATCACATCACAGCAGGGGCAGTAGCTGGAGTCCCTACATGGAAGGAAGAAAATTCTAGATCTGTGGAACCATATGTCTACAAAGCCACTTTGTCTCATTCCCATCCCTGCCTGAGCTTGCTACACAACAGCCCTTAAACCCTTTGCATTGCAGGGTCAGTAACATCTGTATGTTGCTGCTCTTCTGTGCTACCTGAATGAATTCCCTCACTGCTTCTGGGGATAGCAGGCAAGGCAGTATTTTGGGTCAGTGCCTCCACTGAAAAAACTGCTCCATTCAACCAAAAAGAAAGGTGCCAGGACTCTCAGGATGGAGATGCATCACAAAGGAACACTGTGTGGTGGAGCTTCTCTTTAGCATACATCCTCAGTGTGCCTAAATCAGTGACTGTCACTGGAAAAATGCTCTCACCCAGCATTCTCATGGGCTTGCTGTGTTGATTGGTACATGCCATAGCAGAAACACAGGGCAGCAGCATGCACTTGTGATATATTTTATTTCATCTTTACTGAACAAAAAGATCCCTTTGTGAAGTTGCCCAGTTATGAACTCCCTCCCCAAGGGGACAACCCTGACACTGAGCTGCAGAGGAGATGGTTTCTCACCCAGCTGCCTGCAGATGTGAAACAGAGCAGGTCACAGAAGCAAAGGTATGGGGGATGTATATTGTGAAGGGAAAGAAAAGGTTACAGCCCAGGGCTGAGCAATTTGCTGGCATAGAAGTGTCTGTGGAGAAGATGCCTGGGCTCCCTGAGTGCAGTCTGTGTGTGTCTGTGGAGATGAATGCACAAAAGTGTAATACGTCTGTCAGCAACACCAGATGTTCAGTCAGGATTAAATTCTTATATACTCTGGGTGCAGAGCCATGGTTACTATCAGCAGGAGGTGTAATTTTGCACACCATGGGGTAGTCTCCTGCTGAGAAGCAGTCTCTAAGCGGTACACAGTTTGTTGCACCTCAGAGAATCCTTCGTGTATTGCAGGTGCACAATTTTCAGCTGTTTTAGTACAAACAGTACAAAAAATCAGAGACCTCCCATTGCCTGAAGGAAAGGAGAAGTTGTGTTTAGTGGGAAGAACAACTCCTGCTATCACTGATGTGTTATGGAGAGAAGCTGTTTCCAGCACTCATCTCAAGGTCTTGATACTTGGGAGCTGGTCTGTGACTTTGTACTTTCAGTGTTGCAACGTGAGCTACTTGCCTGACATGGGGACATGCCTTTAGTGAGCCATTTATCCATTATCCAAAGAGAGTCTCTGCTCTCTTTGCTTGCTAAAACAGTTAGACACACGGATATAGTGTCAAAGACACCTTTATTTGTGATATTAGTATGCTTTTGCAATACTATCTTGTATATTCAGCTTGGGACTAATCCTAAAGAAAGGCCTCTTCTGTCTGCTGCTCCTAGAGATTCAGCTTCCTTTGGTCCTTTGTCCTATTGGACTCAGTCTGAGTCTTCAGTTTTTGGGTAGAGGTACATCATACACTTGCCAAGTGAAAACAGCTTATTTCTAACCTCCACAAACCCAGATGTGCTGTAGCTCCAAGTTCAAGTAATTACACAGCAAGCCAGTGTAACCTACCTTCATACAACATGGACACATTGAAGGGGACACATAGGCTGCAGATAAAGTGGCCTTCAGGTGTGCTTCCTTCACATCAAAACAAGTATGGGAGCTGATACAACCTCATATCTGAGCCTAAAATGGAGTTGGGATGCAGCTGAGAGACACCATGTGTGGGAACTCATCCACAGGTCTTATACACCAGGCAGAGCAAGGTATGCTTGAAAGAGCTTCTTTTCTATACATTACCAGCAGAAGTGGCCATATTAAAAGACAAAGGTTGTGAGACTGATGCCTGGCTTCCCCTTTAGTCAGACTCTAGTAATGTACACCTATCACAGGCATCAGGCTCACATTCAGTCCTTAAAATCATCTGTCTATAGAGTGAGATCCACAGACAGCTTCCTGCTCCTTAGGGAAAACCACATTTTGGGATAAGTTCTTTCTTAAGTTTCTCTGTGTTGAAGGAGGCTTCACAGAATAGCACGTATCACCTCCTGAGGTAATAAGAATTGGAGAAGCTCTCAGCGGCACAGAACATCTGGGTTTATGAGGAGGAAAATGGTAGGCTGGGAAAACAGGTGTCCAGAAGTGAAGCTGAGCCTTTCAAGAATTATATTTTTAACAGATGCTCAGGACTGAGTTCTGCTGGTTGATAATTAGCAGGACGAGCATGGGAGACCTGCTCTAAAAGTGAGTGCCTTTTGAAGATTCTGCATTTCTGATGAGTTATTCAGATCATTTTGAGAGAAGACTTTTTTCTTTTCATTGGTTAACAAAACAAAACAAAACAAAAAAGGGAAATAAAAGAAGCAGATGGTTTCTATTGCAAAAAAGCTACACCAAAAACATCTGCTCTGAGATTTCCTGAAGAATTTTTGTAGTATATCCCCAGAGTGCCTGACTGCAGACCTTGCATGCTTCAGTTTTGATGCCTGAAGTTTATGGCACAGCAAGGCACAGAGGTTTAACAACTCATTCTGTATGTGCTAGGGAGAAACTAAAGCCTGCACCCTGCAAGGAAGAATCAGGGTCAGTAAATGTTAGCAAATCCGCTTAAGAAGGCTGAGTCAGAACTCAAAACCCGTCTTTAATCAAAAGATTTCTCCAGCTCTTGTCTTGTCCTGAAGATTAGAGACAAGTAGAAACTCTCCAAGGATTTTTTTTCCCCCTTTAAACTTGGATTCTGGTAAATTTTGGATGCCAGTCCATGCTTAAAAATTAGGCAGATATTTTCAAGTATCTTTTCTGAAATGTGCAAGGAATAGAACTGTTTACAAGAACACGTGCTCAGAAGGCCTTATTAAAGGAAGAAAAATGTCTTTCGCAATTTCAAGTATCAAAAGGAAAGAACACCAATGTATAGGAAAGTAGTGGGAGCTATAAACTTTATGTTTGAACATAAAGAAGTTATGAGCTTGTTTAAAGGTAATGGATGGTGGTCAGAAGATAAACTATGAAAACTTGGGGTAGAGGGAATTTCATAATGAACTTTTTTTGTTGTTGTTTCAATCTGTTTATTCCTCTAGAATTCATTGCAGGACAGTAAGAAGGGATGTACAGAGCCCTCTGTTTTGTCTCTATTACTTGCTACCTTTGGTAAAATGTAGGTTAAAAAAAACCCTGAAAAAGTAAACCTTCATATACAATCTCCAACATGTGAAAAGACAAGTGTTAAGCTGGACACACAGGTTTCTTATTGCCCAGATTTCTCACTGCAGAATGACTCACTCTTGAGAGGAAGGATGGAGAGTTCCTTTCTGTTTGTCTCTCTGCTTCCCCTGAATCTCAGAACAACCTTTGCCTTCCTGATTAAGCCTCCTTGGGAAGAAAGAGCAGCAGAGTCCACACCTTGTTAAGAAGAAAGACATAATGATATGAAATAGTCAGTGTTTCTGCACAACACACTCATTCCTAGCAGTACTTGACTCAAAGGACAGTATTTGCAAGGTGTTTTGACCAGGTATGCACTGCTGTAAACTATGGCTTTTCTTTTGTTCAGTCTCTGAAAGTACCTTTGTGGATATAGTCATCTTAAAAAGTACTTTGAAATTTCCCTTGACACTTGGCCCTTGCATAGGACTTGATTTTGTAAGGAGATCTGCACTTCATTGTGTTACAAATATAAAAATTATGAAACCTTTTTTCATTAATGAATATGTGAGTACTTCATCAAAACAACAGCTTTGGCAAGAAACAGAGATGCTTGGGAAGGTAGCATTCATTATGTGGAAATTCAAACACTAAGGATCTGAATCTGAACAGGTTGTGATAGTCTCCCCTTGTAGCCAACAGTTCTATTTCTCTGTGGTTTCCTCTCATACCAAACTACATGTCAAAGAAAGATCAGGGAAATTTCATCCTATAAGTGTGACAATTCTTTGTTGACTATAAATGGTTCCTAAGGAGACTGGCTTAGACTTGTGCATCTAGCTTTTATCTAACTTAAACTAGGACACATAAATCAAATCTGCAGTGTCTGAGCCTGCTCTTTTTGTTGGCAGTTTGGAAAGCTAACAGGCACAGATGTTGATGTAATATGTAGCATACATAACACAATGTATAGCAAGTGCCTCTTCAAGATATGAAGAAGTGAGACTCTGTTCACTTCATCAGTTCCTTTCTACCTTTGATGGACACCAGCTTTCCTGCAGTACAGTCAGGGCTGTCATTAACATTTTGATCCTAATCCCTTGAATGCATGTTCTTTAACTTTTTAGTTTTGGATCAGGCTGTTCTTTTGAAGCACATATACTGATTTTGTTTTACTTACCACACTTTGGCTGATGTTAAAGAACAGTCTTGAAGCACACAAATTTGAGTTCTTTTTGGCTGAAACTAAATTGGAAGATGTCTTCCAGATGTTCACCAGTATGAAATTACTAAAGAGAATTCAGTCCATGACACCAGAGCTCCTCGAGAATGAAAGGCTCTTATACCACTGTGATGTGGGTGTTGGGTGCCCAGCACCAGTGGTTTAATTCTGCAGTCCCACTCTTGCCAGACTGCACTACTTGGTAATGTAGAAGAGTTTGTGTATAAAGATGTTGCTAAAGTTTAGAATGCTCAACACTGGAATTAGATGAAGCTGACCTTTTTTCATAGAATATCTCAAAATCCTTCAGCTTAGCTAAGCACCACGAAATGCAGATATTTTTCCTCAACTTTATGTGATTTCAAAGCTGTGCTGAAAATATAACAAGATTACCCTGCCAAGAACAGGAACAACCTGTAAAAGTCACCCTAGGGAAAAAAAAAGTAGAGAAAATGCTTTGTTAGTGGTTTGTGGAGGGTTGGAGTTGGTTGTTTTGGGGTTTTTTTTTTTGGATATTCCTTTTGGATTTGGGTAACTTTTTCTTCAAATCTGTCATCATTCATTTATCCAATCCAAAAATAATTCTATCTTGTTTCATGAAGTAGCCCTACATGATATTTTGAAATCTGTCACCTGTATATAGGTGATATATAACACGGGGCAAAAGGTAAAGGTTAGAGAAGAGATCTGAGGCATGGTTTTACCAGGGAGGACTGATGTTAAGAGAGCTGTATCGCTTCTACACCTCCTATGACTCATGTAGTGCAGCTTATCTGGCAGGGTTTGTCATACCTGAGAAGTACCAAACCTGTAGTTTACTGAAATTTATCACAGCAGGTAGAACTTTGCTTTCAGGCAGTCTTTGGGAAGAGTTTCTTTTTGTCATTTGAACAAATATACACTTTTTTCCTGAAAACCAGGGCCCAGTCTTTCCAAAGCATGAGGTGTGTGGAAAGGCTGGTATATTTCTCCTTGAGTGGAGACTACATGGGCACTTGATATAAATTTAATCATTATACATGCCATTCTTTTTTATTAAAATAATAACATCTTCTAGGCAATCAAGCTGAATTTCTTGAAACTCAGCAGTTTTACCTGCTTATTTATGATAACATCAAAGTCAAAGTATGGACACTCTCATTACAGACTGTAAATAACCAGGGTTATGTCCTTGATCAGTGAAATATTAGAGTGTTATGTAAGTGGGAGTGTCTGGCTGTTACTCATGGGAGGCTATAAAGTGCACAGAAAATAATTACCTTTTTTTTTTTAGTATTTTTGGTAATACAGTCATCCTTTACTGATGGGATATCTATCATGATCTGCTGGTCTTCCACAACGTCTCAAACAGAAGTTGAAGAAATCATCAGGCTGCACAACACGAAGGTTCCCTCTTTGTTTAATGACACAGGCATGTCCATGAAGAGCAGAAGAACACGACCCAGTCTATTCTCATGCATTATCTGATGGAGAAAGGGTGTCAGGGAGAAGAATAAGGGTTTTCTGGTGAATTCCTGTTGCACACCACTTCGGTTCAAACCTTTCTAATGTTTTTCCACCCAGCGATAGTCTAAAAAGATTATATACGTCAGGGGTATGCTGACAGGAGACATTTAAATGTGATAGCTGGCAGTGGGTTCTACAGTTGCTCAGATCTGTGAGAGCTGTGAGCCTCACTAGAATTTTACAATGACAATGACATCCCTGCACAGATCTGAGCTTCTGTTGAAAAGGATGCACTATATGAAAGCATGCTTTTTATTGATCCTGGGAAAATGGACTTCTGTGGAGACAGACAGAGCTGTTCTATAGGTGATGAAGGCAAGTTCATCAGCAAGTTCATAAAATCAACCCTGAGTATCCATGTCTGTGTCGCTAGGAGAGAAAACTGTGCCTATGTGGTAATACAAATGTCACAAAGTGGAATTCAATTTGGGTCTGGTTGCTCTTACTGGCCTTGGGCTCACATGTTCATAGACATTCACATAGACAGAGGTAGTCACAGGTGGTACTGTCTTAAGCTCATCTGCTGCTCCTTTGCACCATACATGTACATGAGTAGGAGCGTGTGTGCTCTCAATTACCTCATCTCCAAGGATGAGTTTTAATAGCATGCTTTATTTGGCCATACCCAGTAATTACCCACAACATTTGCAATTGTTCATCATTTCAGTGTTTATTCACTTTTCATCATTTACCCCTGGAGGTGAGGTGTTAGGGGTAGAAATGTGAAATCCATACCCAAAATATTCATCCTGCCAACACAGTATCTGTGATGTTTACATTTGTGATGTATTGATGAGTAAAGTTGAGATTTTTGAGTGGGGGAGACTTGTGGGCAGGTGCCTGAAATTATGTGAGAGCTTCCAGAAATATTAGGTCTGCAGGGAAGGGAATATGAGGTATCTGACACTTCTTAGCAGACTATTAGCACATTGTGTGAATATTTGTGTTTCCTCTAGCCTCAGAATTACCCAAATATGTGGAGTTTTACCTGTAGTTGGTACTTTGTTTTTGCACTTCTCTGAACACTGAATGTCCTGAGCAAATGTACTGACACCATGCAGCCTGTTACAAAATTGTCCACTCTTTACAGAGATGTGTAAATTGCTTATATTATTATTCCTTCCCTTCTGACCTCTTTCTCTATATTTTTGTTCTCATTTAGCTGTTCTCACACAATGACACATGCTAAGTGTTCCCTTCAGCATGTGAATGTCAAGACAACCTGAGGTTAAATTATAGCTTTCTAAAGAGGAGCCTTGGACTATGTGATGTTATTCTTGCATTTCTTTCTTGCTGAGGGTGAGGGTAGGAGGCAAAAAGATGAGGAGGGATTTAGTAGCAGAGTTAAATGAAATATCCATATTCCAGCTTTGTGATTTTTCTCTTTAATCACACTCTTACTTAAGGTGTGTGCCACGTTTGCATGTGTGTTAAACAACATCTGAAGAAGTTGGAATACATTAGCATTTTAAGTACCATGAAAATGTACAGGGTACCATATGGGACTCTGCAAGTTGTAATATGAAGAATCAAGTTGTATTTAAAAGCTGTATTGGAATAAAATATGTGTTTTCTTAACAGCTGAGAACAAAACATTTTTCAAAGCAAGGCTTAGCTGCCTGGGCTCTCCCCATGGGCCTGATTCTGTGTGAAATGGGGAAGGAGGGTCCCACTGTACACAGCTGATGGGAAGAAAAGTCTTGATAGGTTTGGTCTGCTTACTTTTCCACTCCACAGGCAATATTAAGAACTGAAGAACTGTGCTACAGAAAAATCCCCTTCAGACAAATTTACCTGAAAATTGTTTTGCTGATTCCTTTTTTAAGGTTCACTGCCTATGGCTGGACAACAAGCCTCTCCACCTTGTCTAGAACATCTGGGGAGGGGTTGCTCCCCTCAGAGCATTCCAGTGCTCTCAGTGAATCACTTCCTTTTTCTGTGCTAGTGATCAATTTTGTCCTGATTTTACCTACCTGTCAAACCGGTGTTCCGCTACTTCTCTCATAGGTCTACATATGGAAATTGCAGTATTAGAAAAAAATGACAAGTGAAAATTAGACCAAGTTAATTAAGAAGCTTCTCTGCTCTAATGTTTTGTCAAAGATTTGTCAAAGCTGCATTTCAGGGTAGAATTGAAGGATCCACATGCTGCAGCTCATCTTGGTCAGTTTCAAGTTGAGTTGATCAAAACTGATAAGTGTAATGCCCAGATTAATTGAGAATAGGCTATTCTACCCATGTTATTTAATTTACATATACCCTTGTTTATTAACACACAGAGCATGCTGGAGATAATCTTCTGACACTGAATGTGAAATGGGGGCTCTGAATGTGTTCCTTGTTTCACAAACCTAGCACTGAAGAAGCTTCCAAACAACATTCTTTTCTGTCCCCTTGCGTAGGGGCAGCACCTGTGCTGGTTAAGGTTATGGGGTATAGCCTGTATTTCTAGGCAAATGGCTATAGGATTGCTGAGAGTAGATCAGAGAACAACAAAATGAGGTTTCCCTCAGGCTGTACTTCCTCTGCTAGTTAATAGATGACTATATGTAGCTGGTAAAGCAAGGGTCTTTTTGCTTTAAATCAGAACAACAGTGCATCCAGGAGTACAAACCCTAAATAATGGATAAGAATAATGTTATTGAACAGCTGCAACACTGCAGTGAGTACTTAAATGTCAGCTTTAAAAACCTATATACCAAATATATCTTCTCTTGGAGAGAATGTTTACCTTAATGTTCTCTAATGAAAAATACAGCTAAAAGATTTATAATTACAGTAGCACACTTAGAAAGGATTTACAAGTATCAGTGTATCTACTGAGCTGAAAGAAAATCCATTAAGTTTTGTCCCCTAAAAATGGCTGTCGCCTTCCCTGTTCCCAACTAAAATAATATAAGTATATATTTTTCCTGTGAACATTCATTAGATGCTCATCATGCATAATAGAACTGACAGCAGAGCTTTGAGACACAAATCACTCTCACATATCCTCACACTGGATTATTCATTGAAATATGTACTTGTCGCTTTTCTTTTTTTTTTTTTATGTCTTTCTGTTGCAAGAAGAGATATTTGATTGCTCTTTACAGGTAAAATTTTTTTACCCCTTTTTAAAAATCATTAACATAATAGAAGAGTGATATTTCTCCATTTAAATGATGCACAAATAAGACAGAAAAATTTTAAAGACAGTTTTGTTCTTGCTCTTTTAACAGAAATAATTCTTTAAAACAAACTGCCTGAAGTTAAAGGATGTTATTTCCCCCTCCTCCAAGTAAACTTCTTTTTACAAGGAAATCCTGAATATAAATGAAATCTTTTAGTCTACAGAGAATGGAGAAAACTAGATAAATTGAATGAAAATGGACTATTAAAGGAAATTAGAAGCATACACTGCTTTTTTGAAAAGGCTCAAACATTAGCTGTAAGTCTTTTCAATCGGCTGATTGTTGGCAGAAGAATGAAATGAGGTAGGCATGATACGCATAAAGTAGACTCCAAATGCATTACTACATTCATCACATGAGAGTTGCAGGCAACAGCAAGATTTATCCTAAAGGGAAAACAAGGCAGGGGGGAATATTTACATTGTCCGATGTGGAGAAAAGGATAATACACATTCTATTTAGAGGTCAGCCTGTCATTTTCCTAACTCAGCTACTTGGTAAAGGGGAGGGAGTTGTCTTAGTAAAATCTCTCCACTTGCTATTGCACACTCATGATGGTGGGATGAAAAGCCACATGAGACCTTTCTCTGAAACAGGAGCAACTAATCAATGAATTCACTGCTTGAATGTTGTCAGCCACCAATGGAGCATATACATTATCAAGTTTGCAGAGAAACTGTTGTTAATGCCCACAGCATAATGGAGTTATTAAATCCTGAAGCCAGCCTGTCTCAGAAGTGGATGTCTGGCCATAGTTGTACAGACTGTCTTGAGTATCTCCTCATCTGTGTGCCATCCCGAATCAATGGCAAAGCAGCAGGATTGCAAAACCCTCTGCCTCTCTGAGGATTGCTGAGTGTAGGAGTATCTTCCCTGCATAGGAGGGGGAAAAATATCTGGTCAGCCTCCAACTGGAGGCTTTGTATGAAGGCAGATGCAGAGACTGGGCTGTTGAACTAGAAACAAGTCTAGAGTCACCACTGATCTAGTGGAAGAGAGTTATATTCAAAATTATATAGAGTAGAAGAGCCTATATCTCATGAGTCTGTCACACTATTTTGCAGCCCCCTCCCCTTCTCCATCTTGGGGAGGAGCAATACATCAGCAAAACACACAAATCAAGGTTACCAATGTCTGTCTTTGCAATTACTTTCTCTCTTGATAGCAGTTTTTCTCCTCCCCATGGATCATTTTACTATAATTTAAAGTCATAATACACCATCATCTATTTGCATTCCTGCAGTTTAGTGTCTTTTAGAGGTTGTTTGTAAAGCAGCTTTAATTCACAGGTGTAGTTTAAACAGCTATGGATCAGATCCAACTCTCAGGGACATCCACAGGTACATTTCTGCAAGTTCAGTTCACTCTGCAAATAGCAAACAGCATGGTCAAGATGAGGGTATGCTGAATGTGATGATTTACCTGTCACCGAGCTCAAGACCAGGTCTGAGGTCTGACCTCAGACCTCAGGTCTTTATTTTCTTATCTGATGTGGAAACTCTCAGGAGAAGTCTGTGAACATCATGATTCCGTTCACTTCTCCTTGAAACATGCCACATTAACTTGCAAAGAAGGTACGTGGGCTGGAGCTTAAAATAAGTTTATAGGTTATCCATACAATATTAGTAGTGGAGGGCCCAAATCTGCTTTTAATTTCATGACAGCAAAGCTGAGCCTGTGAAATCATGCCAAATCAATTCAATATAAAAGGAAGATATACTTGAAGTGTGTAAAAAGAGTTTGTCTGGATTCTGCAGAAACCAGAAATTATTGGATCTGGTGTTTTGCTGCTTGGGAGAAACCCATCTCCCTGTTCCAATAAGAAGCAGTATCTTATAATTAGAAAGCAGCTGACTGTCTGTCTTAAGGAGCTAATACGGTACAACAGCATTTCTGATTGCTTCAGAAAATAGCCAGCAGTATGAGCAGTGATGTGAGAACCAAAGCCGTCTGGCTCATTAACAGAGCCAGAGTGTAAACGCAGCTTGATGTCCTTAGCCTTTTCCCTCTTCTTCAAAATTTGCTGTAGCTGAGAGGCCAGATGCCCTCTGACTGTACTCCTGGATTGTTAACATGGTTTGCAGATACAGGTCATTGATACAGATAATGTAATAACTAAATATACAAAGTACTTCCCAAGCTGATCTCTACATAAGCTTCACTGCCCCTGATGGGCTCCAGAATGAATTTCTTTTCCTGTTCAACATTTTTGCTGTCTGATGTCTTGCACACTCAGCAATGTGCTGGAGGAGCAGGGGCTTCTCCTCCACAGCATGGCTTATGGTCCCTTTTATTGCCATGGCTTCAGCTGCCTGTACCCCAACTCCTGTCTGCATGGTAGGAATGAGGACCTTTCCCTGGCACATTAAAGGCTGCAAGGTGCTTAGGTGGTATAGTTAGCAGTCCATATCATGCAGCTATTTCCTTCACTTAAGAGGTTTTCAAGAAGGATATTCTTATAGCAAAATATGTCTTTATGCAGCTTTTCTACAGATTTAACTCCACCATACTGGAACACATTGGGGGAATGTGCACAAGGACATGCATCTGTCTGCTATTCTGTGAAAATGAAAATGATGCTACAGGGACTAAATCCTTTTAATTGGATGTTGACCATGTTTGCTATCAGGTTTGGTTTTTTTCTGTCCTTGGGAGATCAAGTGTTCCTCACGAATGTTGATTAAAAGGCATTTATTGATCATGGTTCTATTTTTTTCCACAGACAGAATTTGCAGTAGATGCTGCATAGATCAAGAACGTATTCTGTCAGCCTGGTACATAGATTTATTATGCTGGTGGCTAAATCTGCACTTTCACACACTGGCAGAGAATCAATATATGCAACCCACCAGCTAGTCTTTCTAGCAATTATGATAACCCTGTAGACCAATAAACTGGAAAATGGCTTGATTTTATTGTTTTATCAGACACCAGAAGATATCCTCATCTTTAATGGTGTTTTACAATTAATTAAATAATCAGCAGTCTTCCTTGCAAAGTGATCTATGAAGAGCATAGATCAGACCTATGCACTGTTTGTACTGCAAGGCTAGGAAACACTTTGTGTCACTCAGGTGAGCTCACAGCCACAGCAGCAAACCCCTGCAGTTCATTTCTGCTAGTTTCCTGCAATAGCCTTGCTGGTGCCCACACAGATGCTGTACTCTGCTTGTTATGCACACTATAATCACATCACCGTGCCTTGTACTTCCTTGTCTGTTTGACATACTCTCCTAGTCCCTCTTGCCACATATGCAGGGTCCTGCTCTTTCCTCACTAATGCTGAAGCAGATGGTCATGTCCACATGGGGGTCTGTGAGGAACTAGCAATCTTCACAGTAATGTTGCTGCTGCTTTCCCAAACTCATCAGTCCAAGAGCTGGTTAATCCACGATGCAACTCACATGGGAAAGTGAGTTCAGACAGGCCTTGTCCTCTGCTGACCTAAAATCACACTGTCATAAATTGCTGCAACTGGGCTGTTAAGTTCTGCAAAATAGCAGTGGTTATTTGCTGGGACTGGGATCTGTGCTGCCATGTTCACCCACCATCTTACCAGTGCTGGCCATTGTCCCGCAGGCAGGGAACAAGAACAGAGCATGAAGTCCATCCAGAGGCTGACTTGCATCAATTGTTTCAGCAGAGAGAACACCCTGAGATTGATGGGTGAATGATGAGAAAATATTAGGAAGCTCCAACTGAAAGGTGGGAACTGTTGCAGTCCCCTGAGAAAGTATTGATGGGAGTATGTCACTGAACCATTTATAACTGAGAGTGCAGTAATAACTCATTGGAAATTGGTATTGCATGTAATTCAGAAATGTGAGTGAATGGTTCGGAAGGTCTGTAAAGAAATGCAAACTGTTTAGAGCAGAGAGGAAAGCTCAGTGACATCCAGGGGCTACTGGAGACAGCTGAAAGGGTCAATTTGACCTATGTGTTCCACAGGATTTTTTTCAGAAAGGCAAGGAAGAGGGATGAGCCTGGTGGAGTTCCGCCAGCACACAGATAAATAGCCTCACTTTGCAGTGCTTTGCCAAGATGACAGTGCTTGAAGTGCAAAGATGAAACAAAGAAAGAAGCAACAATGGAACACATTACACTGAAATATCAAACCCCAGTGACAAGGCAGGTGTAGATCAGTGCCTTCTTGGCCTTTTGATGCACTGTGATTGTAGCACAGAGAAGATAAAAGCATTTCTCAGTGGTTTGGGAACAAATGTCTATGAGGCAAGAAATGACACTTCTGCCTTTGGGCCAAGTTCCTTGTTGTTTCAAAAGGTGAAACATGGCTGAGATAAAGGAACCTCCATCTGCTTCCCCCAACACATTACTTCTTTGACATGTTTGCATGAAAACTGGTACTACTTTCTCAGGCTTTGGAATATGCTTCCTTCTCAGTGCTCCAGGAAAAATAAAGGTGACATCTCACTAGGCATCAACCAGCACAAAATACTAGTACAGCTGTGAGAGCTGACTGGGGGAAAAATTGGTGCCTCCAAGTTATTCTACTGATTTGAAGCCCGAATAAACAGAGGAATGGAAAAATGCATATTTGAAAATTTTAATCATAATTTCTAGAGATAATTACTTGTGAAACCACTGCTGTTTTGCAGAACTGAAAACACAGTCACTCTAATTTCCTGGGGAACCTTTTTGTCTAAATTCCACTGGGACAGATAAATAATTATCAGTGATTTTTGCTCACTTACAGTGACTTCAGTAAGTTTTAAATGTTGATACTGGTTCTGAAATGTTGATACTGGTTTTGGTCTCAACAAGTGCACTGCTCTTTATACGCTTAGGTTATAGTCTAATGTAATGTGTGTGTGATATCTTTTGGCAAAATATTGGTAAGAATTTTAAAAATTAGCTTGAAAATTGAAAAAAGATCATGGTAGGGTGGGGGTTTTTTTTGTGTTGTTTTGTTGTTGTTGTTGTTTTTTGTTGTTGTTTGGGGTTTTTTGTTTGTTTGTTTGGTTTGGTTTGTTTTGTTTTGGTTTGGTTTGGTTTTTTTTGACTGATATTGTTGACCTGCTCTGGTCAATTCTTTCTGTTAGGAAAATTAAGCAGGTTCCTGACCCACTGAACTCTATGGGGTTGTGTAGTTGTACCTTTCCCTCCAGTGCAGACAATATCACCTTAAATTAGTTTGCATTATCTAACTTCTGACAAGGTTTTTGTAACTGATGGGACAAATTACAGAGGGGTTCTCTTCTCTGGCCAAATGAGCAAATAAACTCTTAAAGGACAACATGAGGTTTGCTTTAAAATTTGCACCATGGGCAAATGTGTACGCTACTAAGACTTTTATACCAACAATTCTTGGGAGGCAAAAGAAATCGTTACATGGGATTTCTATTACCCAACTTCATTCCCACTTTTAGAAGTCTCAGCACCGTGCTCCCTTGTCTTTTGATGGATTCAAAACGATATTCCCATCCACATTATCTGTATCAATGGCCTGTATCCACAAACCACGTTAACAATCCTGGAGTACAGTCAGAGGGATTCTGGGGTCTGAGATTGGTACTTCTTTCTTTGTATCACCGGTCTTGCTCCACAGGTTGCCATTGGTGGCAATGTTTTCTTTTGAAATCCCTCCATGTCTAAGTGTGGGAAACTCTTGCTCTAAGGTAACATTTCCCCAATGCCTCCCCCATTCATTCACATGAATAGAGCAGTGATCACACGAGCTCAGACCTAGATCCCTGAGGGCTTATTTGGGGCTCTGTTTCTCTATCTGAACTAAGAATGCACAAGCTGTAGGTATAGAGTCTCTCTTGAGGAATGATGTGGTAAGCACGGACTCCTTGTGACCTCTGCCATGAGGCAATTTTATTACATCACTAAGAGAAAAAAAAATATTTTCTTAACTCAGTCAGTTGATGGAGATGTCCCCAGATAAGCTGTTTCTATCAAAACCTTTTCTTTTCAAACATCTCGTGGATTTTCAGTTCTCAAAGAGATTTTGTCATGCTTCCTGGCCAGCTCCTGATCCACATCTGTTGGCTACCCAGCACTGAGTAGATGAGGAATCAAAAAGGGTGCCCTAGAACTCAGGAAGGTACATTCTGGGGTGAGCCATGTGGTGCATCACCTGAGCACAAGCTGTGGCATATTGCTTCCCTCTGTAATCCAAGCAAAGAGAGTGTCCTATGATGTAAATGGGCACCAGCCCTTGTTACATCCATGAGATGTACCTCCATTATCTTCTGTCACCATGAAAGGTTTGTCCAGAAATCTTTCTTTTAGGGAGACTTAACACAGTAGTGTGAGTCCGCTGCTTCCTCCACAGTGGAAGAAGTCTGTGTAGTCACTCCTTGTGCAGTCAACCAGAGGGGTTTTGCTGGAGCTGTTACACCCCATGACTGTGATGATGTGATATCCAGTGAAAGGTTAAGTTTCTAGTTCTCCCTTAATGAAAAGCATGCAGTGTGTAATGGCAGTGTATAAAAGTGTTGAGGACTGCTTTTATTAATGCTGGCTTGGGGATTTTATGTGCAAGACCCAGTAAAAACTATTGACCGTGGACCCTTGTGGTCAGTTCAGCTGAGGGCCAGCAGGAACAACCATCACAGGAATAAATGGGTGACAGAAAAAAAATGAAGAGCTGAGAAGGCACAAAACTCAGCTGCCATCTTCTGTAACATTTCTGTACCACAGAATGAACTCTGCTCAATCTGCTTGTGCCTCTTTGTGACTAGCTATGTGAAATGTGAATTTTCATGTCAGTTGGTGTCAGCAGCCTTGGAAATAAACAGACTTTGCAATAGAACAAATGAATAGCAGGTGTTTTCAAGGGAAATAAGTCTATAGACTGATGGATTAGTTTTAGGAGGATAAATTGTTAAGCTTGTGAAGATGAAAGTTTTATTTCCACAGGTACAAAGATTAAGTATCTTTTTTTGATTCACAATTTTGAACTACAAAACAGCAGTATGCAGCATGCTATCTGTAACTTAATAATCTGCTTTAAAAGAAATGTGAAGCAACACCAGTTAAGGCCATGGTTTTTAAATAAATAGCTGCTCAGACAGGTAAAAAGCCATGTACCATATTGTGCCATCCATTTTAAGTAGAACTTCACAGAGACTTTCAAAGGTGGGTTCTGCCTAACAAATGGATGAAGTGATGCATTCTATTTTACAAGGCAAAAGGGAATAACGTGGGCAATGTATGATCTGCATATGTGTGCGTGTGTGTGCGTGCTTGCAGTGTTGAAAGCACCAGATTATGCTGAACTAATTAAACAAGCTTACAATCGCATTACAGCAGACACAGTGATGAGAGCCAAAATATGATTGGCAAAATATACATGACATATTGTAAAACAGATAAAATGATAACAGCTTTTTACTGAAGAGCATCTGCTATTCGGTTGGGAAATTAGAGTGGAATACAACTCTTCTTATAAATCATAAAATAGTGTTGCTATCATCAAGAATTTCCTGTCTTAATTATTTAAGTGTGACATTGTTGTTGCTTTTGCTTGTATGTCAGAAAGTTAGAGACTACAACTTTTTATCTCTGAACATGCTAGTTTATTTAAACACAATTAAAGATCTTTAAACTTTGTGCTTGTTGACAGGTATGAAGACTAAGCCAGATCAGCTGAATAAAATAACCTGACATTAACGGATTTTGAATTTGTTCAGGGGAATCACATAAGAAGAGAGAGCAAATCTCTTTACTCTGATGTGAGCTGAACCTCCTTCCCTTCTTGTTGCAGTGGTTTACCATTTGTTTCTGCAGGGGAGGCTGCACACACAGACCGTATTGTTGTATGCGTTGATCTGCTGAGATTAGACATTCCACTTAAATGCAATGACCTTCAGATGCTTCCATGGAACAAGATCTGTTTCTTAAGCCAAATAATTAATCACTGCAGGATGGATGCTGCTTCACTATCTATTGAATTGCTTCCACAGGGTGTAATGACTCACTATTTAGTTGCTATGTAATTTTATTATTATCTGTAAAATGTTTTTCAGAAAGGGAAGAAATAATTGCAAATGGTCTAATGTAAACTGATATAAACTGACCTAGCTTTATTGACTTTCAGTAATCACGCATTAGGTTCTTGCCTGGTGTAAATGAGTAACTTGAAAGGGCTGTCCTGGTTTAAGTGGCCTGCTATACATTTCCCTCACAGGAGCAGAACACATGAGAAAGTGCAACACATCCAGTGCAATTTGTGGTCTAACCTCTAATTGCACGATGTCAGGGCAACCCAGATCCAAACTGCTGTTCTGATGTCTTTCTGATCTACTCTGACCTTCTGCCTGCCAGCTCAGGCAGTAGGCACTCATTTTGTAGTCCACAATCTGCAATCAAAATAAAACTTCCTTTAGTCCCTTAAACACACAAGTTGCTGTCGTTTTAACTGTCCTGTCTCCCACTACAGCCAAGAGTTCTTGCACCTGCTTCAACTTGTTGGCTGTCCCATACTGACCAGTTGTCTTTTTGGTTTTTTTGTCTTTTTTCGTTGGTTGGTTGGTTAGTTGTTTTTTTGTTTGTTTGTTTTGGGCTTTTTTGTTTGTTTGTTTTTATTTTGTTTTGTTTTGGGTTTTTTTTAGTTTCTCCTAAATCTATTAGCTTAGGAAGAGCCCCTATGTTTTAAGATTTTCTTAGGATTCAGCAGAAAGTAGGGATTCTTCCATGTACCCATAACACTTCTAACTGGACTTTTTCTAGTCTGCCAATTCTGTTTTTACCAGAGGTTCATCCACTCAGCCTTGGCACTGTGCTCTTACATCAGTGCACCATTTTAACCTTGAATTCTAGTTCAGGCAGGAGTTGTTCTTGATTTCTCTCACTATAATGTGTAAACATCCTGTGGATGCATGAAAATGCAACTTTTTTGACTGAGAGAACAGTTTCTTATCTCCAGTACTTGTTAGACTGCATATCTGTCACAGGCTGTTGCATTTCCCATCATTCTGTATCAACATCTGTACTTAAATCAATTTACCACATGCTGGGCAGCAAATTATTCTGAACAGTGGTCCCCCAAAACACCTTTGCCCTTTATCTGCTGCTTATCCTGTGGCTTTAAAAAATGTTCCTCTCCCCATCTTAAAACTCCTACATCCAAAGGGTCAGATGAAGGAAAAGAACAGTTGGTCACTTCTTGCCATCATCTCCTCTTCTGCCAAAACTCATGGGTACTGTCAAATATCTCTTGTCTGAGAGCTCACTTGGGCTTTGGATTTTCATGTGGCTTAGATTAATGACCTGGCAGAACTGCAACATTGCCAAGTCCAACAGAAATGCTGGATTGAAGGTGAATTATAAAATGGATGGCTGGCCTTGTAGAAAGGAAAGAAGGTGACTATAACACCCTGTGTTCCAACAATATGCTTGTAACAGAAAGGTAGACAGTAGGCTACAAACTCCGAAGCAACTGAGAGTATTGTTAACCAGGCAGTCAGTCCTAGAGCCAGTCTTTGGTCAATCTGCACACTGGGGAAGTACAAATGTGAAGCCATATTTTCCTTTCCCTTGCATAAAAAAGTTATATAAAAAGAATGAGATTAAAAGAAAAATGAGGGGAAAAAGAATGCAGGCATGTTTTGAGGTAGAATATATCAGTCAATGCTGTTTTACAGGCTCTTTTTTATCACCAGTGCTTTCTAAGACTTAGCTCAAGTTTAATAGATGGTATGAGACATAGTCAGATACTGAGTCAGGGCCAACCATACTGGGAAGTTTTTACATCATGTGACACAGATGGGTGCTTACAGATAACTGCAAAAGTAGGGGGAGGTCCTGTCTTGGATCTCATTATTTCCATAGTTAAGGCCATAGTGGTCTGTCATGTTTCAGGAGAAGTCTTGTTTTTTGGTACTTGAGCCTCAAAGCATATGAGGTCTTTCCCTTGGGAAGGACTACCCCTCAGCAATGGTTTACCTGGGCACTGACTGGCTGAGGAGCATCTCTGCCAATATGGATGCAGGCATATTCACAGACTCATGAGCCAAGCTGTGTGCCCAAGCAGCAAATACAGACAACAGTATGCTGGGCTGTATCAACAGAAGAGGTAAGAGATCAAGCATATTGATTATCCATTTTGCTTGGCACTTGTTAAACCACATCTAGATACTTAAGCTAGTCTGGTCACCCAAATATGTGAAAAGCATTGTCAAATGAGCAAATTCAGCTGGACAAGGACCAACAGGATGCTCAGGGTTGGAGCATCTGACCTGTGAGGAGATGTCAATGGACCAGGAATTGTTCATCCTGGATGAGATGTGGTTTCAGGCTGCCTAATAGGAACCCCCGAGTACATAATTGTAAAGACAGAGCTAGGCTTTTCATAGTGGAACACAGTGGGAGAATGAGAAAAAAAAACAGATATAAAATGAAAAAGGAGATGCTCAGATTGCATATAAAGAGACATTGTTTCACCATAAGGACAGTTGAGATGTAAAGGTTTCTCATAGAGATTTTGCTGTCTCCATCCTTGGAGGTTTTCAAGACTCCACTGGATAAAGTCTTGAGCAACCTTGTCTGATCTCATAGCAGACCCTGCTTTAAGCATTATGTTGGTCTAGGGATATTCTGAGGTCCTTACCAATCCAAATTATCTGGCAACTGTATGGTACTTAAAGACCTGTTTAAATAAAAGCTCCGCATTTCTTCTAAATTCTTATCTGTATTCCCTGTGCACTGAGGATTCCTTTACAATTTTGAAAACTCACTTGTTGCAGTGACCTAGCCTGCTCAACTCAACTTCTTTAAAGGCTCCAAGCTTTCCATATCCCTTCTTTTAGTATCTGCTTGCCATGGTAATGTATTCATTACATGTTCCTACTACCTTGCTTCAAAGACACTTATAGGGATTGCTCAGGCCTCTACTATTTTCTAAAATCCTGTCCAGTTAAACTCATAATTTGCTCATTTCTGCACAATTCACAGAGACATCACTTTTGTTAAGCTTTGCCATGTGTCCCTTCCCTGGGGAGATCCACAATGTGATCTGTACACCATTGCACTTTGGAACAGAAATACATTTTACCCTACATCTGATGGAGAGCTGAAAGATTGGAGCTTAACTTAAAGCTAAAATTACTTTTGAGTGCTTCACAAATTGTTTCTATACAAACAAAAATGAAAGATTGTGGATTGCTTTTGTCTTATAATTTTTATTGCACATTATGGAAGAGTTCAGGAACAGTCAGTAAGTTGAACTAGAACCAATTCTCATCTGTTGTTATGGTTACCAGGGATAGAAAATAATTTCCTGTAATTTATCTTAAAATCATTTATGTCGGATACAAACACAGATTAAGCTGAATACCATGGTAATTTCTTCTTCAATTGTGTTAGGAACCATAAGACATTCATTTTTACTTCATAAATAAGGGTTACAGTATGTCATGCTCAGTCACAGAAGATAAAATGAATCTAATTAAGTGCCATCAGAAGATCACTTTGCTGTTTTTATTGCAGCAATAAAAGTGCCCTTACCTTCTTATTCTTAGAGAAATGACAGAAATTATTATGGAAATAGGATGAGATCAAGTAAGTCTTGCTTGACCTAGGCTTGGATACAACAATATCCTTGTGTCAGTGATTGTTGAAGTGAATAAGCAGTTTACGAAATCTGATGGGCTAGAGCTCATAAGAGATGCACTTGCTTTATTAGAATGAATGAAACCATATGTAAGCCTCAGACAGGTCTTGTTTATTGGGTTTTATATAAACAATATCATCTTTTTATTGATCTATAGGCCTCAGTGGTGATGATGGCAAAGAATGCTTTCAGATTGATGACTGCAGGTTCCTAACATTGATTAGTTGATGTGTGCACAAGTGAAGAGAACCATTTAGCATTAGCAGTATGTGTATACCAGAATAATAATCTGGAGTTTGCTTCAGGGCATAGAAGATCTCTGCATGGAAATAAGAACAGTGGAGAGCCCTGAAAGAACACACGATAAGTGAAAGGCTGTTAAACAGTACCTTGAAGACATTTTCATTGAGTTGCCAGTGTTTTTAAAATGCCAGCAGGGAGTTAAAAAAAAAAAAAGATAACCAAAATGTGAAAATCTGCTGTAAACCTCAGAAAGTTTAGCGGTTGCTCACTGTCTCTGAAGTACAGAAGAGTTTATCTGATATGTGGTTACAACACCTGATCCACATATTTGGAGAATGTTGATGGAGAATAAATGTAGCCTCCTATGTCTAACAAAATCCCATGTCACAGTGAAATGGCAGTGAGCCAGGAGGTCCAGAGATGTATGGCTGCATGACACGTATTTTTTACCCAGCACCAACATCATGGGCCAGCTCACCTCTCTCCAGTGCCTGCATGAGAGTGGCTTGGAGCAGTGAGATCTCCCACTGCTGCCCACCAACACCAGGCAGGGAGCCACAACTCCTCAGCTGTCAGGATCCAAGGCAGGGGATACAAACCAGATGACAACTGCTCAGAATTTCCCTTCTGGAAAACTTGGATGATGTTTTCATTGAGATGTTTTGCAGAAAGGACTGATTTGCTCATATCCAGGGTGGTGGGATTTTACCATAAGATTTTCAGGAAAAGCTGGACTTGTGCAGTTTTCTTGGTGGAACTTTGACAATTTTTCTCTGAGGGTGGAAGTGAAAACCTAACCTTCCACTAACATTCATTTTTCACTAAAAGCCTGGATCTAGTCCAAAGGAAAGCAAATTCCTGCAGTAGATAGACTGGATGAGTCCTTTCTTATGAAAACGGTTTGTAAAAAATATTATTCAGAAGTGTTCTTGAGGTGGAGGAGGTTGAACACAGAGCCATCAGTGCCCTCCCTTTCTTCCCACCATCCCCTGCTCTCCTGGGCCTGCAGAACTGTGGCAGCTCTCCAGAGCAATGGTTGCAGTGGTGATGGGCGTAAGTTGGATTTGCTAGACTGAATCAGTGGGTTTGGTCATAAGACAACTTTAAGTAAATATTGGCAAAGATTCTTAAAATACTTCCTGAAACCTAAACTAACTAATCAGAGAAGAAAGAAAATCCCACACTTTGTGAATTCACTATGGTGAATCTGAGAGTTTCCTTCAAGTACCTATAATTTTGTTCCAGTACGGGAGGTAAACTTAGCTGAACCACTGTACAACATTTTTTTTTTCTGTAATGATACCTTGGTACAGCACACTTTTGAAAATCCTTAGAACCAGTTCCACTCTGGAAAAGGTCCTGCATCTATCTGTACGGCTGACGCTGTCTTTGTGATGCATTCAGAACTCCACCCATCTTTTCATATAAAG
The DNA here is from genome assembly GCA_024605025.1 of Megaceryle maxima. Classification (NCBI taxonomy): domain Eukaryota; kingdom Metazoa; phylum Chordata; class Aves; order Coraciiformes; family Cerylidae; genus Megaceryle; species Megaceryle maxima. The sequence continues at coordinate 113,974 of JANHGN010008206.1, forward strand.
ACAGCACATTTTGGCCCACAGGGTGAAACATGTTCCAAGTTCTGCTCTATTCGGTAGCCAGCTGCTAGTTTGCATAGTGACTATACACAGTGAAAGTGCAATAAATAGGTAATAATAAAAATAATAACAAAAAGTGCAATTAGTAGATAATAAATAAATAGGTAAAGAATGTAATTGGCATGGTAAATATGGCTGAGTCATTTGCATCATAAAAACAACTAAACTCCATGCCCCCACTAAATGATCCTGGGAAGTTTCTTACTTAGAGAATATCCAGTTCAACAGTTTCTCCACAAAAGAGACAGTGTGCCTACAAGTTTATATTTTCTTATGGGTGTAGTGCCCAAGTGGAGACACCTCACTCAGGAGAATGCTGTCTTTGCCGTTTTGACTTTAGTTGCTCTAGCAGAGAAGTAAAGTGCCACAAAAATCCAATAATGCTAATTTATTTCATTTCCTGAGCTGGAAGTCACAAGGAGCCGAGTGCATGCTATCTAGCTCACATGAAAGCTGATGTGCAAGTTGAAAAGCAAAAATACTGCCAAGGAGACTGCAACTTGTGTGGAGTTAACCCATATCAAATGAGGGTTTCTGAAAACCTTAACCTGCTTCAATAAATGACATTTCACTGTTAATAAGGAGTGAGGAAATGGGAGGAAATATTTAAGGGCAATATATTGTAGATGCAATTGCTGAGCTGGATCCACTGCTGGCATAAACACTGTTGAAGCAAATACAAGATATAATGATTATCATCAACTAGGAATATGCCTCTTAGCACTGTGCCATTAAAGTTCCTGAGTGTGGGAGTTAACAAAGGCAGTTTAAAATGTATTGGAAAATGATTTTTCATTCCATTTTAAAAACTCATTTCATGCATTGTTGTGTCATCTACTTTTAAAATTACAGTCCAAGCAGAAAAGACCAAAATGTGATACCAATCTTTTAAATCATGATCCCCAGGGCAGGAGTACATGATTGACCTGTGGTTATTTGTTAGGTCTTTCTAGGACATTCAGCAGAATACTATGCAGGAGAGTCATATGAGTACCTATATAATGAGTAAAAGGTATTTGATTGAGAACTATATTAGAGTAAATAAATAACACTGAGATGGCTCATGCTGTGAAGTTGTGACTGAAACTTAAATAGCCATTTCTGTTGCCTTGATGTAATTGGTGACCTACCAGAGCCAGCTCTTTGTTGGTAATCTATATCAACACTTGGACAATAGTACCTTTCAATTCATTGTTTCCCAAGAGATTTAAAGCAGTCATAGAAACATTTTCTTTTGCTGCATGCCATTTATTTCTTTGAAGGATGGAGCAGTCTCTTCTAAACTCCCACTGTGCATTAAATATTACAAATTAAAATAAACTACTCTGTGTCTAAATAAAACAGTAGCCACAGGGGCAGGCTGGTATCAGCTTGTTTTCTAACATTTTTCTCAATTAAGGAGAAAGACTCTAGTAACCGGAATATAACACAGTGCTGCTCCTTATCCTCAGAAAATATATATGTGCATATATAAAAAACACAGTTCCTGAAAATGAGAATTAATTGTATTCCAATATGCTTAGTGGATAGAGAACACTATACAACTTCTTATGCCTGATTTTATTACTTTATCATATTGGCTGAACTGGAAATGCCTCTTGTGTATGTATTCAAGATTATTAGACTTGCAGCAGGATATTGACTGGAAAAATTACAACTTAGGAGAAATGAGCTTTTGCTGATTTCTTTTTTCTTGTGAATGAACAGAGAGGACTGACCAGTTCCATTTGGATTTCTCTGTTGCTATTCATAGCACACGGTGGGGAAGATGTCATAAGCCATGAATTTAATTTTGTTAATGTAAGGCTCTTTTACAATATAACACTATTCTTTTTTTCCTTTCTATCCATCTTAATATAGTTTATTACACTAAGAACAAAGGCAAATCTTTCATGAGAGATTTCTGTCTGTGTTCGGAATTTGTTCCTTTGATCCAACTTCTGGATTCAACCATGCTTCTGGATTCTGCCAGGTCTAGCCTATCTGAACTACAGACAACTTTTTTTTGGACTAAAAAGTGTCTGTCTGTTTCCCCTGTCCATGATGTACACCACTATTCTCTTCTAAAACACTGACATTTGAAGAGTGTTGGTGACTTTGGCTTACATTGGACAGCAAGCTGCTGTACTCTGCAGGACTATGAATAGGGTGGGAAGCATACAGGGACAGGGAGGTGCTGGCCATCTCTGTTCCACCCCTTGTCTTATGGTGACCATTTCACTACTTTATGGCAGCAGAACATTTAGTGTACGAGCGTGATTCCTGTGCATTCAAGCACCCACCCACCATTGACACCAGCTGGGCTGTTTATGGCCAGTGTCCTTTAGAGTCAAGACCCCAACAGCTGTCTATATGAGTAGTTACCATGGCTCCCCTGATGACTTATTGCAGAAAATGAAATGGTTGCCAGCTGCCTAGCAGAGTCATGGTGGCTTGGAGGCAGGTGGGTTTTTGTTGGGGACAATGTGATATGAAATATCTCTAAATGTCTCTATGTGGCATTCACAGCTGCATTTTTTCCCTTCTTGTGACTGGCAGACATGGTACAAATAGCAGGGTTTTTTTGGGTTTTTTTGACTGTTTCTGATCAATCTTTTCTGTAAAAATATTCAGAGATTTTATGTGTCCTGTCAGATGTTTTAAGAAAAAATGCTTTCACAGCAAACACAACTAATTTAATTTCATCCCATCTTCACCAAAACTCTTTCTTTCACAGACAATATAGATTTTCCCTGTGAAACAAGCACTAATAAACATACACATACACACACACACACAAAATATTGAGCCTGAGTGGACATTCTGAGATCTTATCACTTAGGTTTATTTACTATTAGATTTATTTAATATTACAAATGATGGTTGCTGATAGCCACAGCTGAAGCAGACATTCAACGGGAGAAGTACTGCACTAGAATAAATAGTGAGAGTACGATATGGCTTAGAGTTCAGAACAAAAACCAAGTCATGTCGAGCTGAGGTGCCCTGTCCAAAACCACAGCAGATCCCTAGCAGAACTAGATGCAGATTGTAGGCATTCCCAACTCAGTCCAGTAATTGCTTGACCATAGTGGTTGGTCTAACTTCTTTTCTAGTTTTAGTTTCTGTGTCTCAGCACCCTGCAGAATCAGCACAATCCTTGCTACAAGCACAGAGAGGAGAAAAGCTTCATGTTTGCATTTCTGCAGGCTGAATCTCTCTCCCACACATTCATGGTTCAATCAAAGAACAAATGCATCAGGCAGAATTATAGTTGGGTTTCTTCCTCAGTATGGGATTTCTGGGTTTTTTTTATGTGAGATAATGAATGGCTGATTGGGAGACTCTGTAATTGGTTGGGTGGATTATCTAATCATAAAGTGCTGTATCTCTTTTAGCTCAAAACATCCCCTCTAATAAAGCTCCTTCATTAGACGAAAGCATACATCTGGAGTGAAGAATTCATATTAACATCATTTCCAAGACAATTCTTTCCTATATCTTTCAACCAAGAAGACTTTAGAAGTAAACATGATTACCATAGAATCATAGAATCATAGAATCTTTAGGGTTGGAAAGAACCTCTAGGATCATCAAGTCCAGCCTTCATCCTAACATCTATCTATCCATTAGACCATAGCCTCAAGTGCTACATTCACTCATTTTTTAAACACCTTCGGGGATGATGACTCCACTGCCTCCCTGGGCAGCCTATTCCAGTGCCCAACCACTCTCTCAGTAAAGAACTTCTTCCTAATATCCAATCTAAACCTGCCCTGATGCAACTTGAGGCCATTTCTTCTCATTTTATCATTAGTAATTTTGGAGGAGAGACCAACACCAGCCTCACTACAACCTCCTTTTAGGTAGTAGAGAACAATTAAGGTCTCCTCTCAGTCTCCTCTTCTCTAGACTAAACCCTAGTTCCCTCAGCCTCTCCTCATAAGGCATGCTTTCCAGACCCCTCACCAGCTTCGTTGCCCTTCTCTGGACCTGCTC
>JANHGN010008206.1:120858-237530 GCA_024605025.1 Megaceryle maxima
CAAGTGTGATTATTAATGAGATGACTGTATAAAAGCACCCTTCTGATCTCTAATAAATGAAGTTTGCTTTACCAATCATATTGATTGTCCGCATCTTCCCTCGCCGCTCTGCACTTTACTTCCTTTGCCAGAGTTAATTCCAAGAGTGACTTGGCCTTCCTTGTTGCATCTCTACAAATCCTGACAGTGTTCTTGTAATTCTCTAAGAGACCATTCCCTTTTTCCACATGCTGTGAACTTCATTTTTCCACTTGAGGTTTTTTAGCAGTGCCTTGCTCATCCATGCTGGTCTCACTGCCTCTACTTGTTTTTTTTTTTACTCAGAGGAATGCACCTGTCTTGAGCTTGGAGGAAATAATGTATGGATATCAGCTAGCTCTCTTGGGCTCCTTTACATTCTAGAGTCTTAGCCCAAGGCATTCTTACAAGTAGGTCTTTGAAGAGCACAGAGTTAGTCCTCCAGAAGTCCAGGGTTGCAATCTTACTTATTGCCTTGCTTCTTCCTTGTATGATACTAAACTAGACCATGTCATGATCATTACCACCAAGGCTGCCCCCAACCTTCACATCCCCTACCAGACCTTCCTTGTTCATTAATACAAGGACCAGCAGTACCCCCTTCCTTGTTGGCATTTCCAATACCTGCATCAGGAAGTTATCATCAATGCATTGCAAGAGCCTTCTGGACTGAGTATGCCTCACTGTGTAGCCTTTCCAACAAATATCAGGGTGATTGAAGCCACCCATGATGACCAGGGCATGTGATCTTGAGGATACTTCCAGTTGCCTGTAGAAGGTCTTGTCAACATCTTCTTCCTGATTTGGTGGTCTGTAGTAGACACCCACAACAGTTTCACCTATATTTGTGTGCCCCTTAATTCTCACCCATAAGCTTTCAACATGTTCTTCACCCCACCCTGGGAAGAGCTCAATGCATTCCAGTTGCTCACGAACATAAAGAGCAACTCCACTGCCTTGTCTTGCTGTTCTGTCTTTCCTAAAAATTACATAACTGTCCATGATAACATTCCAGTCATGTGTGCTATCCCACCATGTCTCAGTAATTGTGATGATATCATGGCCCTGCAACCAAACATAGATCTCCAGTTCCTCCTGCTTATTTCCCATGTGCGTGCATTGGTGCATAAGCATTTCAGAAAGGTGAGCATTCAGTTTTCACCCTTGAGGGGAGGAAGACCTTCTGGTTCTTAGAAATGTCAGCATGCTGTCCCACAAGTGCTGCCATACGATACGTATGGCCATCTCTACCTAGTCTGGATACATGCCCCTCCCCATTCATCTCTGGTTTAAAGCCCTGTCAATCTCTTGTGCAAAGACTCTCTTCCCCCTTTGAGAAAGGTGTTTCCCAACAGGTGTCAGCAAACCTGGTGCTGTGTAGGTCATCCCATTGTCAAAAAAGCTGAAAATGTTATGGTGACAGCAGCTACGGAGCCATGTATTAATAACCTCAATTTTCCTTTTCACTCTTATGTTGCTGCCTGCCACTGGAAGGATAGAGGAAAAGATAATTTGTGCTCCAGAATCCCTCACAAGTTTTCCCAAGGCTCTAAATTCTCTTTTGATTGTTCCTGTATTACTAGCCTCAGTGTGCTCACCACCTACATGGAAGACCAGAAATGAATAATAATCCGAGGCTCGTACCAAGTTGGGAAGTTTCCTAGTGACGTCCTTAACCTGGGCTCCAGGGAGACAGCAGACCTCTTTGTGTGAAGGGTCTGCCTGGCATATTGGACCCTCTGCTCCTCTCAGAAGGGAGTTGCTTATAGCTATAACCTTTTTTATTTTTTTTTTTTCTTGTGGGTGTGGTTGTGATATGTGAAGTAAGCCTTTCTGAAGGTGGGTGAATCTTGGGTGTAGGGTTCTCATTGACTGTATCCTCATTTGGCTGGTCTTTCTTGACCGGAGCCTCATATCTGTTCTGTAGTTGCACAGGATGGGGGGTGAGGTGGGCAAGGAGGGAGTTCACCTGTTGCCACAACGATGAACTTGCCTCCATTCACTCTTCCCCCCATCAAGACTGCTGCCTCTGGTCTGACAGGGGCAGGGTCTTGCTGATCCTGGGTGCTTTCTAACGGGTGCTCCCATTTCTGTTTCAGGGAGGGCAGAGCCTGGCTCCACCAGTCTATCTCCTGCTCAGCCTCCCTGATGCTCCTCAGACTTTCAACTTCCTCTTGTAACTTTGCTAGGCGGCAGAGGAGCCCGGCGGCCGAGGAGCCCGTCTGCCGGTTCACATGGCACGCAGCAGTTCCCATCACTGTTATTTGTTGCCAGTGCCAGGCTGTGACATTCCTTACCTAGTCACTCGCCTGTGACCTGGACGGCTGTGTGTTTCTGTGGGCACCCTGTCTATGGAGTTCCCACATCCACCCTGGCAAGCGCTGAGCACGTGACCTTCTGCCGGGGGAGACAATGGGTGAGATTTTGACCCTGAAGATCAGTCTCCCCTGTCGAGCGGGCAAAGCCGCTGTTTTCCCCGCGTGCCTTGCGACCAGCACGCGCTCTGTGAAAGCTACCGAAAGCCGCTGCGGCGCTGTTCGCGCTCTGAGGGCAGCTTCCGGTTTCGCCGCGTTTTAATCTCGCGGCGTTGTCGCGGCAACGCCCTCAGTCACGTCAGCGTCTTAGCCTCGCACAAGAGAGCTGGCGGTGCCTGGGCGTTCTCTCTGCTTTTCCTCGGGCTTTTCTGGCTCAAGGAACCCCCTGTTCGCCTCAGTCTGGCTCACGGGCACAGACCTAGCCCTTGGCGCTGCCTTGCTGTTTGCACTCGTGCTGTTTAGATCCAGTCTAAACCTATTTTCCCGCAGTTTAAAACCATTTCCCCTCATCCTATCACTGGACAATCTCATGAAGAGTCCTTCTTCATCCTTCTTGTAGGATCCCTTCAGGTATTGGAAGGCAGTTTCAATGTACCCCCGGATCCTTCTCTTTTCCAGGCTGAACAATCCCAGCTCCCTCCGCCTATCCTTGTAGCGGAGGTGCTCCAGCTCCTGGATCATCTTTGTGGCCCTCCTCTGGACTCATTCCAACAGATCTATGTCCCTGTTATGGTGGGGACACCAGAACTGGACGCTGTATTTGAGGTGGGGTCTCACAAGAGCAGAATAAAGGAGGACAATTACCTCCCCTGATCTGCTGGCTACACTCCTCTTGATGGCCATCTCCTCATAGGATACAGTTGGCCGCCTGAGACGCATGAGTGCACTGCTGCCTCATGTTGAGCTTCTCATCAATCTCTCAACCCATTCTGTACTGAGTCTGTAATTGTGCCTGGGATTGGCCCAGCCCAGATGCAGGACCTTGCGCTTTGACTTGTTGAATGTCATGCAGTTTGCACTGGCCCATTTCTCAAGCCATTCAAGGTCCCTCTGGATGGCATCCCTTCCCTCAAGTGAGTCCACTGCACCACGCACTTGGTGTCGTCAGCAAACTTGCTGAGGGTGCACTTGCTGCTATTGTCCATGTCACTGACAAAGATGTTGAACAGCACTGGACCCAGAACAGACCCCTGAAGAACTCCACTTGTCACTGGTTTCCACCTGGACATCAAGCCATTGATCACAACTCTTTGAGTGTGACCTTCTAGACAGTTTCTTATCCACCAGGTGGTCCATCCTTCAAGTCCACATCTCTCCATCTTAGAGACAAGGATGTCATGTTAGATAATGTCAAATTCTTTGCACAAGTCCAGTAGATTACATCAGTTGCTCCTCCCATATCAACCAGAGTTGTAACTCTGTCATAGAAGGCCACCAAATTAGTCAGGCACGATCTACCCTTAGTGAAGCCATGTTGGCTGTCACTGTTCACCTCATTATTTTTCATGTGCCTTAGTACAGGTACCAGGAGGATCTGCTCCATGATTTTATCTGGTGCAGAGGTGAGGCTGACTGGTCTGTAGTTCCCTGGGTTTTCTTTGCTTCCCTTTTTAAAAATGGGGATTATGTTTACCCTTTTCCAATCTGTGGGAACTTCACCAGATTTCCATGACTTCTCAAATAGGATGGCTAGTGGCTTGGCAACTTCAGCCACCAGTTCCTTCAGGACCTGTGGATGTATCTCATCAGGTCCCATGGACTTGTACACCTTCAGATTCTCTGGGTGTTCCCAGACCTACCCTGGTAGGTGCTCCTACCCTGGGTGATTCTTCATTCTCCCAGACCCAGCCAATGCCCTCTGTGACTTGAGTGGTGTGGCTCAAGTGGTTGCCAGTGAAGACTGAAGCAAAAAAGTCATTGTGTATTTCAGCCTTTCCCTTATCTTCAGTAACCAGGTCACCTGCATACTTCCAGAGAGGCCCCCCATTCTCTCTTTTTTTTTTCTCTGACATACCTGTAGAATCCTTTTCTGTTATTTTTAATGTCCCTGGCCTAATCATCTTGTGAGTCTCACAATAGTCAAAGAAATATGCAAGAACCGGTAGATTTTGTATAATTTTCTGTTCTGTCAATTCTACCTCTTTCTAGTCTGATTCATTAATGGACTGAATGTGTTATCTGACAAGCATGGGTACTTCTACTTATCAAGGAGAGGTGCTGAAGCTGTGAAGTTCATAGACAGAATCTATAGCCACATTTTTATACATTTCCCTTTCCACCTCAGCAGTAAAATTCTCCTTTTAACAACAAAAAGTCAAAAATATCAAAGATTCAATAAGAAAATGAAAGGAATGTCCCCAGACATTTCTAGTGTAGGATGTGGAGAAAGCTGAGTGAGGCTGATTGCAAATTTAGCAACCCAAATGGATGCATTGGCAGACAGAAATCAGCAGTCTGGTGTACACTGCACCTAAGTACAGTCAAAATCAAACTCCACAATTCAACTAAGGAACCCTGAGTTTATATTAGTTTTTTGTATAATAGAGACTCCATTATGTACCTGAGGCAGTGAGAATCTCTGATTCTGTCATAGCAGGAGATGCTGTTTTAATTATTATATGCGATTTTGCAATTTTAATTGTATAATTATTATAACATTAAAAGACACAGTTACATTTTAAATCTTATTAAGAACTCAATTTTATTACATTTTTATTACTATGTAATGATATGGTGTTTTATTATTAGAAATTATTAGAAATAATTTTATGATTACACAGTTTTAAAATATGTTCTTTTTACTCTTTTGTCACTTTGTCTTGCAACCATCAGGCATCCTAAATATCCAGTCGAAAGTGAGAGGCTGCAAGCTTTTTGAAAGTAACCTAGATAAGACATCAAGGATGATGCTGAAATTTTTTTCCACTTTAGTTGTTGCCTGCCTCACAGAATTAATGAAGCAGCCTACAATGACAGAAGTTAGTTCAAAGCAAAACACTAGTTATGAAAACAGCTTTTGTGGAGGGCTCATGCTTAAGATGAGTTATGTCACAACTGTCTTCAAGATCAGGAACCATGTGAGAGGAGGTGGTGAAGTTGTCTGGTGCTAATTGTTCCATTTGCTCACAGCAACGTGAATCAGAGGCAGTCCTGTTGAAATCAGAGGCAACACTTTTGTGACAGAGATCCGAGACTCGTTGCAAACCTGAACAAGGCTCACAGTCATCCATCTTGCAACACCCAGTGAAGCAGATGGTTTTGCTAAATACAGGAGATGAGTGAAACTTGAACCACCTTAAATGACCTCATTTCTTTTTCTATTTTTTTTTTTTATTTGTTTGTATTCACTGTTTGCTTTCATGTGTTTTCCTTTGTGGTTTTTTTATTAAAGTGTCCTTGTTGAGTTATATTAACATTTTCCATTGTTCTTCAAACTTTGATATTATACATAAAATTATTCATATTTTGCTTCATTTCACTCCTGAGTCCTGTTGCAATTGAAAAGGAGTAAGAAAGCATACCAAATCATACAGGGTGGGTATGGATATCTCCAGCCTACCCTAAAGAACTACTAACCTGACAGACAGGGTGATAGTAATTTAACTGCTGCACTGAATACCTGGATTTTGTGACCAAGAAGAATATGATCTTTCTAGTCTGTGAGACATTGTAACAAGGACAGAATTAATCCTCCATGAGGATTCTCTACATTCATAGTCTGATCCACAGAGTGAATGGTAGGTCTCAGCAGAAGAGGGGACTTGAGCCCAGATGCATTCAACAGTGTGAAGCCAACATAGGCACTTTGATTATTTGTCCAACTGTACATTCATATTGTCTGCCCCATATCCAAATTGTGTAGCAAGAGACACACAGAATCTTAGTAATATGACGTTCACCTTAAAGTATAAATACTAAGAAAAAGAAAATCATAGTAGACAACCAGTGTAATATTACACTCTGGTGGGCATGTGCTGTTCATCTTAGATGTAGATTATAAATTTTAAAATTCAAACAATTATTTGCTCTCAGTTTTCTCTCCTCTGTTTTCAGATCTGTATTTTCTCATTTATAGATAACCAGGAGATAAACTGCAGTTACAAAAATAACAGTGTAAAGTCCTAGGTAATATTCTGTCCTCCCAAATGTCACAAATTCTTTTCATCGGGAAGAGATTGAATGGAAGTAGAGTATCAAAATTATTAGGAACAAAAGGAAAGCACATTTAATTTCCAAACTGTGAAGCCTGCTATGCCACAGTGTCTGTACAGAATATGCAATTGCTACAATTGCCCTGATTGTGCTCTTTCTTAGTTTTTAACTGGTAGAAAATATATCTATTTATTAATTTTACTCTTAGCTACTTTGCACTGTGTTTCAGAATAGTATCTGAAGTCGTGCAGTTCAGTGCAGTACATTAGGTAGGAATGAATACTTTGCAGGGAAGCTCAAATCACAATGTGCAGTCAAGAGTCACACTTCATCTCCAGCCATTCTTTCAAACCAAATGAGAATTTACACATCAGGACCTGATATGCTGAGATGCCTTCTCTTTTTAGTGTCACAGCTGACATACACAGGAGAGTAGTAATACTCACATCCATCAGAACTATGCTTCAAAAGTGGGTGGATTTTGGCACTGTATGTTACTACTTCTGATCAGAGCACAGGCCACTTGCCACTCTGCTCTGCTCTTTCTTTCCTTTCCATAGGTGCTGATGGAAGTATCCCATGCTGAAGAGGCTTGCCTGGCCAAAAGTGAAAAATTAAAAGCTGTTCTGCTGTAATAGTGTCAGCACTTAGATCAGTATTTTTTTGAAAGGTGGTTACATTGCTTTTAAGGCAGGTTTTGTTTGTTGGTTTTTTTTTTTAACTGAAGCAACAACTGTATGTGTTTCTATAAAAGGAAATTGCTGTACCCTGAGAACAGTAGCAATGTGTTGAAGTGTAGTGGCTTAGTATCTTTCTTCATATCATCATTGCAGGTGATATTTGGTTAAAGACAAAACACTCTGGAAGCAACTCTATCTTAATTTTCATCTTTCCTCACTTGTTAACCTTTCTGAGATGGGTTACAGAGGAAGGACAGATGAACTCTAAAAATAACACCCTGAAAGATGACCTTCAAAGGTCCCTTCCAACCCAAAATATTCTATGATTCTATGATTCAAGTACTTGGAGGACCCAATATTGTTACAGCTGTGTCTGTGGACCTTATAACCTTAAATGGACATCTCTTGCACACAACCCCAAAGGATGCAAATCATTCTACCCTGTTTCTAGGTGAGTAGAAGAGTTGCAGAGATTCTTGGGATGACGCACTTGCTCTGTATGTGCAAGCACATACACACATGCAGAATTCCACTACACCTGGTTTTGTCCAAGTGCCTCCAACTGGTGCAGATTGTCCTTAATGGAGTCAAAGGGGCAGCCTATAAATTGATTCCATTAACTGCTGAATCAAACTGTCAGAGAGGGCTCCAGGAGGATGTATTGCATACACAAGCAGATGTGAATTGCTGAGGAATTTGCTATCAGCAGCACGGATCTTTTGAACACATCCAGTATTCATGTTTCCGCAAAGAGAAAAATGAAAGAAACTAACCCCTGAATCTCATCCCATCTGCAAGTTTTTTTTTTCCTATATCCCTACTAATACCATGTGGAGAAATCAGATAATCTAAACATTGAGTTTTGAATAAACAATTATTCACCTCAAAGAAATTATCTTCCAACACGCATTTTTTCCAAATCAATCAACTGAAATTGTATGTCAGCTTTTCTCATTGGTAGGACCACTTTGGCTTTTGGTGGAGAAATAAAATTCTGTATTTTTCAAAGGATGAACTTTTGGTTTTGACTGATTTAGTAGGATTAAAACTACAAATTGCTTGGGATTGTATTCCAAATCAGATTCTTTTAATGTTTAATTATGTGCCTAAACTGAGAGTTTTGCCAGCAATTGTCTTTATTTAATAAATAGAAGCCTATATGTTTTGAAAAAAAAAAGAATGAAAACACCACCAGCAAAGAAAGGTCAATGATACTCCTTTTCCTGATACTCTGAAGGTGTATCTTTCTATAACAGAGTGTAAGGGCCAACTTTTCAATTGATAAAAATCAATACAGTGCCTGGGGCTTCTGAGGAGCTCCAGCAGTGTAGGTATCTGTGGGGAAAAAGGATATGATGGCAAATTTCAGATGTTCTTAGCCACATTCCACCTGAGCATTTAAGTATAGGGAATTTACTTAGCTACTCTTAAACTTGATAATATCAGTCATATTGCAAGAATTGCATATGAATAGTTCTGGAATCATGAATTGCAGTATTAGATTTGTATGCTAATAAAACAAAGTGCTCCTCTGCCTGCCACCAGAATGCCCACCAGTGGAATGAGTATATATAGCCCTGAAGAAAATCACAGTCCAGAGAACCCTTCTTTACGACAGTAGGTAAACATTTAAAGAAGGAATGAGGAAGGAAGGCAATTTGAGTGTTCCCTATGCTCATTGTCAAATGTTTCCCATCCTCCCTGCCTGACAAGTGTGCATTCCCTGCCATGGTCCATATCCTCAGGAACTGCTGAGGCACTGGAGCAACATAGCAGCATAAATAGCATCTCCATGAGGGGGGATTCACCTAAAAAACAGCTAGGAGTGGGGCACTGTCTTGAACATTGATCTCTTCAAAACAGAGGAGGCAGCAGAGGTTTAAGACCAAGCTTCTGAGCAATGGAAAGGTGATGGAAATATCATTTCAAATCTTCTTTTGGACTGGAAAAATGTTTATCAGTGAAGCAACGGTGCTTATCTCAGGGGGAAGGCTGTGAAGCTGGGTTAGTGGTTATTCAGCACTTGGAAGAAGTTAGGTGGGATTTTCAAAACCTACTTTGTAACTCTGCTCCATCTGAAATCACTGCATGTTGGACATCTGCCTTCAGTATGAAATTAGCATGGTTAAGACTGATGAAGTCTGAAAATCTGCTTCAAGAAACTGTCTCAGAACTTGGTGAACTTAACTTACTGTTAAGGATAAGAACATGACTGATTTTAATTTTTTTCTCCATAGATCTGTAAAGTTTCAAGAAGTGAGTATATCTATTAAGTAGTAAAGAAAATTATTTATGAATTTAAGAAAAAAAATGTAAGTCATGTGCAGGAAGAACATATATCTATTCTGAAAAGGATTTTGATCTGCTGGAACTTGCTTTTTTGTCCATACAAGGGTGACAAACAAATCCATCAAAATTCTCCATGGAATGGACTGGAACTGCATTTCTCCCATGAGCTATGACAACATTGTGGTCCCTGGAGCACCCCAGTTCCTGGGATTGCTGCAATCCAGTGCTGGATCTAGAAAATATGGGGTCGTCCCTCATGTTTAGAGTTTGGTAGCCACCTTTCTCACTATGTCCAGGGTTCCCTGTTCCCTGTAAATCTCAGCTGAGGATCTTAACAAATTGAGAGCCTTCTTAAAATGGGTGTTGGTTCTGGCAAAACACAATTTCCAGCATCTTGTAAAAGTACAGTGAGAACAGCCACCAAGCTGGGAGACCCATACCAGCATGTGGGTGTTGAGAAGTAAGCTGGCAGGAAAAATGGTTGCTTATATTTGCTTGCATTTTCTAAACCCCACTTCAAAACATTTAGATGCAGATCAGTTTGACTTTCCCATGTAAAAAAATGCTTCACTGGAGTTTTTTTAAACCAGATTTCAAAGCCACTTTTGCCTCAAAGTCAGACATGCCCCCTCCTCCCCGCGCCCCCCCAGTATCACCACAGGTGATGAAACTCTCCTGTATTCCATGTGAGGGAAACTCTGTTTCCGAGGGAAACTCTGTTTCCCAGGTACTCTCCCAAAGTGGGAACCAATGGACCATCATACTGTACAAAAGCCTGCTCTCTAAATATCCCTTGTCTGGCTAGAAGCAGAAATGAATTGAAATTTCATAAGGCACTTCATTCTTATGACATTTTCAGGACATCTTTGAAAACTGATTAATATGCAGTGAGTGCCCTGCTGTTAAAGTTCACTGTGTTATGATATTGATGTTCTACTTTTATATTTTGGGGAAAAACATCGATTTGGGGAGTTAAATAGATTATAATAACCTGTTCTAACTACTAGTGGGAAAGACATATTTCTGATTCTCTAACAGCTTAGAAAGAGCAAAGATTGTTCATTAACAAACCTGTGCTTAATGAGAGAGAATAATAAAATAAAATGTTTTAACAAATGGTCTAATTTTACACCTTCCACATGGAGAAATTAATGCTCTTTTTATTTTGCCATGGTACTTTGCGTGGGTGCTCCAGTAGCTCCTCTGTTCCTAAATTGAGTGATTTTCCTATTATTTACTTTCCTGTGTTCACATGCTGATCTAGATGAGCTGTGCCTGTCAAAAATAAACACATTGTGCCTTTCTATGTTTCTTTCCAGAATTGCAAAGTATTACTCCTCTATCCCTTTCACTCAACTAAACAGTTTACAGCAATTGATAGCTTGCTTTAAATATTTTTTTTTCCTCTCCCCCAATGTCATTATCATTTCCTCTTTTAAGTCAGGGAAATAAATGTGAAATTATCTCAAGCTTCCTCTCCTTAATGCATTTTTTTCTAATTTTCAAAATGAATCCCTGTTTCTGGTGGAAGACTAGCACAGTGTGATGAGTTCATTAGTTTGCTGGTGTGTGTTCTCTGACTCACATTAAAGTACTAAAGGTCTTTGAATTAGCAATAATTAGATGAGGTCATTAAAGCTACAATGAGATCACGATTGCCAGAAATGGCCTTACATTGTACACAGTAAGGTCAAATCAGCTATAACCGTTACTCATTCCCAATTTTTTCTTCATTACATATGCATTAAGTAACGGTAGTAGGTAATCCACTACTTAAGTGAGATGTCCTACAAGCTGTCATATGCATTGTATTGTACAGCAATAGGAAAGTTGCATGGTGAGATATTTTGTAGTAAGTGTTTCTTGCACATAGAAACCACACCAGGGACTAAATAAGAATGGATCAAAAAGGAATGGAAGGGGGTATCAACAACATTTTGAAGCAGGAGGAAGGTAGGAAAACATGGGATACATTGTTTGAAGTTGCCAGGAGCATTTTCCAGGAAGGATCAAATTAGAAGGTAGCAAACGAGGCTCCCAAGCAGGACAGGCTCAGATGCTTCTCAGGTCTGTATCTGATGGGAAAGCTGTGGCTCCATGGAGTTCAACAGACATTATGCATAGCAGGCCAGTCCATATGGTCATCTTCCTGGAAGGTAACACTGTTACCTGAACAGTATGAAACATCCCTGCTGTTCCTCTGTCACATTTGCCTTTGACCCATGGACAACACCTCTCCAGACAAAATAGTCATCCCAGGAAACAAAATGCATGGATTACTTTTGCATAGGAATGAGTGCTGAGTCCATTCTCTAGGGACAGTTGTTCATCATGAGCAGGTAGTAACCTGGGGAAGGATGACAGAACCTCTTCCATTTATTTCTTATTTTCTAAACAGACATAAAGCAACTTTAAAGATGAGCCTCTCCATGGCAATAGATAACACAAGTCAAGCTGAACAAATAGTTAAGTGGGAGAATAGCCAGAAGAGAACAAAAATCAATATACTAATTAAAGCAACAATTGCTTCCAGATGTGTATGTTATACAAATCTGACACATTTTTGTATGGGTTTGGATTATCTCTCTCCTCCTCTTCCTCACACTCTGCTGATTAGAGGTATAGTGGCAAAATGCCCCTTACAGCACTACAACACCTTCATTCCTTCAGCACTGTGCAACAGGCAATGTGCTCTGTGAGAATAGGGCAACTCAGTGAGCACTTTGCTGCAGCTCTCAGCTCTGATGCATTAAAGTCTGCAAGAAATTTAAGGCTCCATTTCATCTGCTTTCACTGTGAAATGCCTCCTCCCTAGATTACAAGTGACAACCTCACTTACATGTCAAGGCTGAGGAGACAAGTGAAATTACACGTCCATTCTGGGCTGTGCCAGAGGAAGGAAAAATGCCCTCTTTGACAACTACAGTCTAGACATGAGGTATAGATTAGAGGCTCTGCCTGGAAATTAAAATGAGTTGTGGTCAGGAGTGTGAGTATGTTATCCAGGGAACTGCCCCCAAACAACTAATACAAGGTGCTCCTCTGCTGCGTGCTGTTTCTCCCATCCTCTGTAAAGACTTCCTGTCAAGAGAGGCTGGATGCTGCTTAGATGCTAAATTGACGGTTTTAAATATGCATAGAGCCAGACTTTGCTTTCAGGCAATTCATGTCTGCATTGTCCCTGTGACTGAAGTAATTAATGATCTGAACTCACACAGACATTCTGAATTTCCTTGCAGTTATACCTGAATTATGAACAAAAAAATATAGTTAGTCAAGAGCTCTTAATTTGCAAAGGCACTTCTGTTTGTGTACAGAGGCACTCTGAATGACCAGGGGAAGTCACACAGCTCTCTTCCATGCAGTTGGGTTGTGATGTGCTGTTTCTCTCTCAAAACCACTTTTCCATTCTTCCTGTCACTGTGTTTCTCTCCCATCCTGTTTCTGTCAGGATAGGGATGCCCATTATTTTAGGTGAGAAGTACAGCCCTTTTCTGAAAACACTAAGGCTGTTGAATACAGATTCTAAAGTGTGCAGTGAGTTTTAGCCCACATGTGGATGCTGGGCTATCTGGGACCATTCAGTGTAAACTCCAGCTTGTATATGAGCTGCCAGTGTCCCCAGAGAGCACACATTTAGAATTTTCCTAGTAGCCTGCAAAGATACTTCCCAGATCTGTGTCTATCATTTTGCCCTTTTTATTTCCAAACTTGCTTGACTGATGATGTGAAAAAGACATGTCAATGAAACTGCAGGTGGGGGATACAGCAGATTTGGCATGCCAATGTTTTTCTGATACTTCAGTTGCCCTGAGGATCTATTTCTCTACATTATGGAGCCAAGTGTTGTTTCTTTTCACTGAGTTTTTGTTTCTGGGAAGAGGTAAATTGTTAAAGCTAATAGATCCTAAAATATCCACAGTGATGGAAAAAATATTTTGTTTTAATGTGTGCAGTAGAACTTCTCTGCAAATAAATAAGGAGCAACCAGGTTCATTAACACTAATGTGTTAGCCTGAAAGGGAAAAGGAGACTATAAGAAGCTAATGTTGTTTGTACTGCAATCCATCTTCCATGTCACTGAAGGGAAAGAAACCTTTCCTAAATTTCCTATCAATCTTCCTGACCTTTTTTGCTGTCTACATCATTTGCATCTTTAAACAGATTATTTTGTGCTGTGAATTTTTCCCTTGATGCTTCACTTAAAACAAAGAAAGATGCTTCCCCTTAGAAATCTCTTATTCCAAATGCCTCAGCCCAGATAGGAGTCTATATACCCCCAACAGGAAAATACAGCACTTGCCTCATGGAGCAGCAAGCCAAGGTTCTACCAAAAGTGGACCTGGAGTGATGTCCTGGGGTCACCCTCACTGTTCTTCCAATCTAAAAGAGAAGCTGTGTATGTGTGTGTGTGAGAGTGATGGACCCACCTAGGGCTTGTCACTCAGTTTTCTCCCCTCCTGGCTTATCCAAACACCCTGCAGACTATCATCATTGAAAGAAGCACGTGGGTAGAAGACATGTGGACAGCAGGGACCACTTATACATCCATGTAGCACTAGCACTGCTTCACACAGCTTGCATAATTTTCGAAGATGCAGGTTTTACTACTCCACAGGAACGTTTTTTGGTTGGTTTTTTAGTTATTTACACAAGCAATAGTTAGACCTTTTCATGACGCTTTTGCCTTAAAATAAAGATACACTAGGCACACAGCTGCAGAGCAAATAGAGGTAGTTAGTATAATAGAAAACAAACACATTTACACATTTAGTATTCACACACTGCCACTTAGAATGTGTGTACAGCTTCTGATAGCATGTGAAATTCTCTATCTCTTTAGTTAAAAGTGTAAGAGTACATGGGCAAGTTTAAGAGGTTCAAAGGTACTCTGTCATCTGTGGCAACTGCCTGCAATTACAAAAGGCAACACAAGTAATATGAGTAAATTAGTAAGTTGTAAACATTGTTTTAATTAATTTAATAGAACAAAATTGCTTAGAGTTTACCAGTAAGTAGTGAAAAAGCAAATCTGGCTAAAAGATACAGGAATAAAATTATAACCATTACACTACTATAAAGCATATCAAATAATCTCTGTGTTTCTAGAAAAAAAAAAACAAAACACCCATCTTTCATTATTTTCCTACCAGTTTCCATTCTTGCAGGGAATTTTGGCAGAAAGGCAGAGCAAGGTTTCCCAGCCAAGCTCTCAGAAGCAGCAGACTTGTCTTCTCAGGAAAGTGCTGTGGCTTGAAAGCTTTAGGAGCTGGCTTTGAGCATTTCACACCAACAAATAGATGTACTCAGATTTTTTGATGTCTGGCTAAGTACACAGACAGCAGCAAATCCTCACCCTGCTACCCAACAAAGAGTTCATCTGAGTCCATAAGAATTGCATTTGTGGCTGTAATTGATGGGGAGGAAGAGAAAGAAGTGCAGAACTGCCCATAAAATCCATCTCTTAAAATTACACCCCACGAAATGTCATGAACTAGCTGTAGCATCACAGGACATGAATGAAGTGACTTCTTAAATCATTCCCAACCTTAACTTCTGTGGGAAGCTACAAAAATGAAAGCTTTGCTATTTTTAGAGCCCAGTCTTCTGGGGAGTGAGAGGCAGCTTACCAACACACAGAAAAAAAGAGAAGAATGTTCTGTATTTGTGATTGTTATCATGACACTGACTCAGCATTCAGACCTTTTTGGTAGTATAAAAGATGGGATGCAAGTGGGTGAGGGGACCTCCTTGAGTGCAGCTGTTGCTCCTGTTTCTGCATATGTCTCTAGTTTTCTTGGCGAGAAAAGAGATTTGGGAAGCAGGTTTAAAAACCTGACATGCAAAATGTATCTTGTGTTATGGTGTGCTGTGGAAAACGAACATCAGTAGAATTATACAATGCTATATTGCCTGCTGAATCCCCCAAAGCAGTTAAAGAGCCAGGAGAATATCAGACTGTCATTACCCTGTCTTCCTCCCTCTGCTTTGGAGCATAAACCTCTGCCAGACACTCAGGCAGAACAAAACACTTAATCAGTGTTAAGGATGCATCTGGTCCCCCCAGAGAGATGAGCTGTTCATTTATGCTTGTTTACAATATGTTTATAAACATTAGTGGACAGGGATAGATTACCCCAGTTTACTGCCACATAAAGGAGTCAGCTGCTTACGTTTCCCATCATATCTATGTTCTTTTCTTTTACATTACTCAAGTGGTACCTTATGGCAAGTAATCTTTGTGAATTAGGCCAGAAATCAGCAGTGTCCCTGTAGAATTTATACTGTTTTCCTTGTCATTATCTTTAAAGCATTACTTTTGCATCAAATCCCTATCCAAAATGCCTATTTTTACTTGCCATCTCAATTCTCAATTACCTTTTTCCTTCTTTTTTTTTTTTTTTTTTTTTTTTTTTTTTCCTTTGTTACATGAATGAATGACTTTAATTTTTTTCTTTATTTAAAAAGCATATTTTTTTGGCAGTACTTGTATTTATTTTTTTTTACTTTTCCTTTGGTCCATGAAGGAATGACATTAATTTTATACTCTAGATAAAAAGCATATTGTTTGGGCAGTAATGGAATATATATTGTTGTGATGACACTCCCCACTATGTCAAATGTTCATACCCCACCAAAGAAAGCAGTCTTTGTAAACAATTTTTATCATTTTTCTTTCTCTTATTTTAAAAAAAAAAGATTATCCATGTATGTTCCTTCTTAATTATGAATTGAAACTCTACAGAGAAGTGACAAAATGGAGAGAAAATTAAATCTCTGGGGTCCCCTGAAGTGGAGTGAGGAGACAGGGGCACTACTGAGTCCTGGGAGCAGCCCTGCTCTGCAATTTTACCTCTCTTTTTTAACCTGCTGGTTCTCTCTTTTTTCTCCATCTTCTGTTTGCTTATAAGCTTTTTAGGACTTGACTGTTTCATTATAAGCATTTGGATGGCACATCATGATCTCTGATTTGAGTTTAATAATCATATTTAGGAAAAGAATGCATATGGTTGCAAAACACTGATGTAATGGAGGAGAAATAAATTGAAATAAGACAGTGGAACAGATTTCACAGAGGGGGAGTGTGATGGGCCAGGAGACCAGCTGTGTGTAAATCAATACAAGCCAAATGCTTTGGGTGAGGCTCTCCTTCATTGGTGAGAGAGTCTAACAACAAATATTTGACTTAAGGTTGCTGTGTTGTGTGTAAACCCATTTAGAGGCCTGGAATAAAAAGGTATAGCCAGTTGTAGCTTCTTCTTCCTGATCTAATATTTATCAGAGCCTTCCAAGATAAGGTCATAATTTTCATTTTGTTGGCTTCAAGTCAGGTATTGTAAGGAGTATCATCACACCTCTAATTAGATCAGCATTTTAAATGATCCAGCAATCCCATCAGTCGATGGATACATGAAAAATGTCCACGAGCCTGATCTCCTCTAATGGGTTTCCCTGAGTTGCCATCAGGCATGACTTGCATAACAAACCAGGCCTGAGAGTGCAACTCATTTACAATTTGTGGGACAAGGCTATGCACCATAAGGGAAAAGCAACCAGAGCAAACTGCAATAAAATCCTTCCCTTCACACACTCACACACATACACACCAATATTTGTACATTGACAACTCCCCTTCCAATAAAGTGCAGTGGCACCCTGGAAGGCAGATTTTTCACTTTCCTAGTGTGAACCAGTCTGTACAGTTCACTATGTGAGTGCTTCATGTCAAAAATCAAAGCCACTGCAAACCCAAACAGAGGGATTTTCTGTCCTGTTTTCCCTGACAACAGAAAGTAGTGCTCCCCATGCCAATGGAAGAGCCTTCAACATGCATATTTTCATCATTCTCTGCATCATGGTCCTACAATCTCCTTCCCTTTATTATGTCTTCATGTGTGAGATTGAGGAAATTATATTTGTTTACATTTGCTTCTTGAGGTCTCTTCTCTAAAGAATAAAACACATGTTGGGGAGGAAAAAAGATTACTATATCAAAACATCCTGTACACATGCAAATCTGTTTGCAGAGTGAAACACCTTGTAGACAAGAATAATATTTAAAAAAAAAAAAGTGTGGAAAGAATCTGGACATATTATTATTATATAGCATATAGAAAATAAGTTAGATTTTGTCATATGGATCCCCAGTTGAGAGTCACTACCAAGATTTCCACTAGAAGAAGCCAAAAAACCTTTCAAGCACAGATTATTTCTACCTAAAATACTATTTTACTCTACTTCACGTTATGAGTAGTATGGGGGGAAAAAAAAAGTCACTTCAGATTTCAGACAAATTAATTTTGGATACACTGGCAAATTTCAAAAAGATTAAGAGACCAAAATGAGATTTTAGAAATGACAGGAAGACTTCCCTTGGAATCTCATTTTACATGATTTGTAGAACCGACTATTAAACTGAAAAGATCAAAATTTGGGATGCTATCCACCTGAGGTATGGCTATGGGAGAGAGTAGATTTTATATTGAGCCCTAACCATTAGATTTAATATACACCTTAGAAGTAGTTCTTGCCAGACCAAAACAAGTGACTGATGACACATATTTTGCTTTGTAAGCAGAAGAAACAGTTCCATTGATTTCACTTTCAAATTTCATATAAAAGCGTGGCAGAATCTGACTCTAACATTTGGGTGTTTTCCTTTGCACAGGCTGAGCCCGGACAAGCTTCAAACTAGTCAGATAAAATTATCATGGATGTTTTTACAAGAAAAGCACAGTTGGGATAGAACTTTTCAACCTGGAAAAGAGACAGTTAGAGGAATATGAAAGCTCTAGAAAGCCTGAGTAGGCTGGAAAAGCTGGACAGACAGAATGGTCACTGCCCCTTTCTGTACTGGACTCGTGACCATCAAATGAAGCTACTTTGGGTCAAAGCAAACAAAAACGTGGTTCATGAAGTCAGTGATAGATACATGGGAGTCCTTGCTAGATGTCACTGTGAATGCAACAAAATATTTAGAAAAGAGTTTAGTGGGGAGTTACTAAACAGAATATTCAAGCTCAGCCATTCCCAGGAGCTGACAATACCTTGAGGCTGAAAGCTAGCTGGAAAGAGCAGCCCATGTTCTTACTGTTCCTTAGAGGTCAGATTTTCCACTCAATGAAGAAAGGACAAGTAGGTGAACCCTTTATCTGAGCAGTACAACTCTTCTTAGGGTCCTGTGCTCTGGCATCCAGTTCCCTGCTTTTGCAGATGATGATACCATATACTATCTTTGAAGAAGCCATGAAACCATATCTTAAAACAAGCTCTGCTGTATACCTCTCTGTCCCTACCCTGTTCAAGATCTTCAATCTCTGATTACGATCAATTTCCATTACTATCCAGCCTTAATTTACCAAGGGAGAATTTAACTATGGCTTCTTTCTCAGTTCTCAGGATTTTTGTTTGTTTTGTTTATTTCAACCAGTGACTATTTATATAATAAAACAGATGTGGTTTCAGCATCACCACAACTTCTGGTTTAAGAGGATAAGCCCCACCCAGCTATTACAAGAAAGGGTGTAGACAGCCTTTTTCAGAAAAATCTGCCTAGCAGAAAGTGCCAAGGAACCTTCATGGGCTGTTGTGTGTACTGTCCTACATCCAGGGAGAGGCAGCAGCCACCCGTGCATTGCATTACCTGTTGGCTAATTCCAGGCTGCTTCCTAGGCATTCTGCTACCTTTTTTGATCCTGTTTCTCTGGGACTGTCTAGCTAACAGGGAGTTAACTCCAATAAGCATGTAAAATACCAGAACAGTCTGAATCGGGACTCCTCAGTTCAAGGTTCTAACTTTGGGGAGCTCAAGCCTTTACCAGAGCATGTCTCCTCATGGGTGGCAGGTCCAGTGAGGAAAATCACATTTCCTACATGCTGCTTGTGAAACTATTTTGAAACATGAAGGCTTAGCTGGAAATTCCAGGTTCTCTTTATTTGGTTGGTTGTTTTTTGTTTGTTTGTGTTTTTTTGTTTGTTTTTGTTTCATTCATTTGTTTTTAATGAAGTAATAAAAGTTTAAAACATTTTAATTATAGTAACCTGCTTCGTGTAGTATGCAGATAACTCAGGCAATTGGACTATCTAATGTGTAAGTCATCAATTCCTAGAAGCACCTTACACATTCAAATCATAACAATAACAGAATAATAAAACATAACAAAATAATAAAAAAATCCATACTCCTGTGTTTGCTCTCATTTTCATCTAATAATAGCAATAGCGACCTCAGCACAGGGCGTTCTCAGAGATTAATGACCAGATGGGACTAATAGCACCCTTGGCTACACCTCTGGACACAAATGTCTGTCAGTCCATCATCAATCCTCATAAATTGCCTTATGCCCAGGTCATTACTACTTAACCAGTAGTTAGAATGAAAATGAAAAGCAAATGTAGAGAGAGTTGTAAAGGTTTTCCACCTTTTATCCATGGGAGAGTGTATTTGCCCCTATCAGAAACCTTCGCCTTAATAAGACATCACAGCAATTCGTATTGACTAACACACATTGACTGTGTTTCTGTGATTAGTCCTTGTGCAATTAGCCCCCTTGACAACACGTTCTGAGGAAGGTAAAGCAAGAATTCAGGCTAAGTACTCTTAGCTCTCTCCCTCCTGGGGGTAGACAGAGTGCAACTCCAGTTTTGGTGCTATCAGTATCTTCTGTCTAAAAGATGGCTTTGCATGAATAGCAACATCCAGCCAGACTATAATATACCTTTCTATCCCAGTCTTTCTCAGGATGGCAAAAGCTGAGAGCCTCAGACTGTGTAAATCACATCATGGGAATTAGCACCACTTACCTCATGAAGAGAAAAACAATAGGAAGTAAAGCATTGTTTCAAGCCAATGGTGGATCTAGTTTTATATTTTTTTCATACTGGCTTTCAGAGGAGGTGTATATTGAAGATTTGACCCAAGAAATCTCTAGATGTTGTGTAAATTTTCAACATACAGTAGTGAAAGCAACGCAAGCCACATGCTTCTGAATTGCTGGAAATGGCAGAAATGTTTGTGAAGGTAAGTAAGAAAACATGGGTGTGATTTGACTGACAACCAACTGCTGCCATTTTTACTTTTTGTTGACTGAATGACCCCAGGAAATATTTATGCTGGCAAAATTGTAGGTGTAAAATGAGAAAATGAATTGAAGCTAAAGCTGGCAGGAAACTGTTTTCTCCATTCCCCTTAGGTATATGTGGGTGTTCACATATTTAGAAACTTAATTAATAGCTCTCAGGGACTTTCCCTGGCTATTTTTCAATGAATAATGTTGCCAATTGATTTTTTGTGTGTGTGTGGTTTTTTGTTGTTGTTGTTGTTGTTTCTATATAACTAATTAAAACTAATAAATTTTAGCCTAGAAATATTCAAATGGGGGGAAAAAAGTGATCTTTCACCCTCTATTTTTCAGATTGCTATTATCAAAATACATTTGAAGACAGTCAGAAATGCTGTATGTTTTACTTTCTTATGGACTTCATTTCACCTACAGCTTCCTGAGCTTCTTTCCTCACAAGCCAACAGTGACCAGCTCTGACCAGTACTTTAACCCTTAATCTACTGCTTCTTTTACTACACATGTAATTAATGAGAATTTTCAATTGTTAAGAAATTAAATTAATATCCAAGTATTTCTGGGATTGAGACTTTAGAGGAGACTATGCTATTCTAGCTTTATTATTTAAGTGAAAGCCTCATGAACTGTAGCCTGACATGGAGAGGTAACATCAGAAGAGCTAGTGCATCAGTGGGACACAGCTTCACAAGAAGACTTGGCACCAGCAGTAGCAGGGACTGTGCCCACTCCGATAGTGTTGTTTGAAGCCAAGCTACTGAAGTATTGGTATAGGTGCAGAGCTTCAAAACGAGATGCTTTCAGGTACAGACAACTTTTCTCTGTTGATCTAGTCTCCAATGCAGCTGTAGGACATCCAGCGCTGGCATGGCACTGCACCATACTGCACAGCCAGGCCAGGGGGAAGGGGAGAAGGGGTCATTAATGATGCTTCATATGAAGGAATGGATATTTCCACATTCCATTTATCTTCTGATTATTTAAAATTTCTTCACTGTTTTATTATCATTGGAAGGGTCTTTTCTTTCCTGCCTATAGATATATATATATTTTTATTATTTATTTATTTGTTTCTTGTATACTGCAGACACTGCAGAATTAGTTGCTGCTTTCCTTCCCAGAAACAACTGCATTTGGCAATGGTTGAATCAAATTCTTAGGAAATCTTGAGTCACTAAGCAATAAGATGGAATTAGAAACAAGGTTACTTCATAGAAAACTATCCATCAGAGAAGAATGCTGGGAGAGGGGTTCTTTCTGAGCTGGCCTTTCTTCTCTTTTACATGTGTCATTATAAATTGCACTGTGTTGCTTGTGTGTAAAGAAAAGGGAGAAAAGGGCAGGTTTTTCTAATCATTCATCCTAAATTATTTTCTTTATTTTTTTTTAATTCACATAAATGTCAAATATAGATGACAGGGTGGCTTAAAACTCCAGTGCAGAGCAAACACAAAAGCTAAACCAATCTATGCTCTTGTGCAAGAAATGTTCAAGCTAAAAGTATAGAAAAGCCTCTGAATAGGAGTCCATCATCTCCATAGTTAGCATTCATTCATCTTCTCCTTTTGTGGGAATGGAAGGAAAAGCAGCTATCTAAATCAATGGGATTAAGCAGTATTTTGCCAATTTACACTAACACCTGTCTCCTTTCAGATAAGGCCCAAATGAACATTAACTTGTGCCAAAGCACACACTCAGACTGTTGACCAAACTGTTTAAGCTATCATTCCTGAGATTTGGATGAACAAATGCTGGAACTAATCCTGTCCATTGCATGTAACCTTATGCCCAGGCAAGCATTAATGAAATGTTATCAGCACCCTGTATCAAAGGACTTTTAAATGTATTTTTATTATTATTTTTAAAGGGAGAAAACAGAAATAAATATCAATCAATCCAATCATAAGCCAAATGAAATTATTGCATCCTATGTACATCACAGGTTTTAACATATATTAAAAATGATGTATTATATTATTCAAGGAGCAGAAAAATCTGGGGAGAACAAAAGAATAAAGAGAATAAAGAAGTAATCAATGACAGAGGAAGGACTGGCACATAATTAGCTGCTATAGTAAACTTGGTATACCTTGGAAGCTCTTAGCACCCCTTTAATACAAACACTGTAAGTAGCCTTTTGCATGGCAAATATTAGACAAATGTACCTGGTCCCTTGGTTGTGGAATACATTGGGGCTCTTTGAGACTGACACATGAGAAGTTCAAGGCTCAGTCCTGCCATTGCTCCCATGTCAGAAGGTTGTTACATCAACATAAAATCAGCATAACCCTCACCAGACTCTGCTTCTTCACATTTTAATCTATACCTGGCTGGGTATGCAAAGATGTCCTAACACATGAGGTACAATCCCTCCCAGGGTAGCATTGAATCTGAACATCCATGCCCTTAAATCACAATAGATTATTGCTGGTTTGAATTGATTGGATTTTTGTCCAATCAAGTGGCAACCAAAGGCACTGTGAATCATATCAGTGCCTATGAATAGCCTGCAGTGGCAGGTGGGAGTGTGTGAGGACAACAGGGAAGGTTGTAATAACTCCAGTAGAACGAGAGCAGCATTCAGCGAACGTTCACTTGCTGCTTTATTCTTTACAGAACTGTGTAGTTATCATTTTCAGTTGTTGTATTGGTCTGAAACTGCATTTGCCTTCTTCCTGGTCCTACTCCCTGTGATTTGGTTTGTTATTGGGAGAAGTTATTATGGCAATAGCGCAGAAATGGCTAGATATACACAGAATTTTGCCTTCTAGTTAATTAATCCTGCCAATTAGGTGTTTACCCAGGGTGGCATTACTGTAGGAATAAAAGCCTTAGTCCCTCTCAATCAGATGACATGTTCTAATTGAGCTAGGACTTCCACTGAACAGCTGTAGCTCAATTAGAAATTGATATCCATGAAGAAAGCACCATTGGCTAATTATGTTAATAAGATACTAGCCACTACCTCTTCAAACCAAAGCCTTGTCGCATCTCTCAAGTGGTACCTTATTTTACTACAAGCTCTACTTATAAGGATTATTTACTTTCTTGTGACAGCTCTCTTGGGAATGTAACACTTACCTGCTTACAAAATCTGCTTTCAAAGCCCATTCCTGATAGATTTTTGAAAGGTTCAGGCTCAGGAATAGGTTTATCACAATTTAAGGAGATTATTTGATAGGAACCGTTTTTAAAGGAAATTGAAGGAAAACTGCTTTTTAGAGACTGGATTTCAAGAGCCACTGAAAGCTTCACTGGCTCCAGCCCAGTGAGAATATCATTTATTTGAAAGAATGCTTTCATGTTTAGAGGGAAGAACTGATGCTACCCTTTACATCAGAGTCCATTGTCATGTATTTCATACAAGAGTAATTTACAACTGTAACTCATGGATTTAATTTCTTGTTGCAGAAGTAGTCTTCAAAAAGTATTTTAAATCTATTGTCTTGTTAGACTCCATAGCAATTTGCTACTGTTGATTAAAATAAGTATTATTCATTATTAACCCTTTTGGAATTATATGTGGAGATTTAATAGGAAGTGTGATTAGAGTGGGTTTCTGCTCAAATCAAGTAGGGTGCTGGTACGCTGAAAATTAACTGAAGATCGGAAAAGATAATAAACCCTTTCCTTATTAAAATCACTACCTCTAAGTTTCACTAAGAAAAGATAATTTCAGATGTTTTCTTGTTTGGTTGCACTTTTCTACTTCAAAATCTGTCTGCAGGGGATGAGAATGTGTTTTTTAGGGTTGTATCCTTACAAGAGCAAACAGCAAGGCCACTGCAGGGTCAGAGCCTCTGCAGGGCATCTCACACTGTGCATTTCATGGTCACCCAGCTTGGCCAGCCACTCAACAGCCCTGCCGTGGCTGGGGGAAAGCAGCACAGCTCCTCTGAAGCCCCTCAATGCTGCTTAGTTTTCAAGAGAAAATTTACACAAGGGACAAAGCTCAGCAGGGCAGCATTAAGCTTCTCTGCTTTGGCACAAAAATTGTGGGTCCACGTGAGAAAGTTGCATGAGTTATGTATTATTGTTTTGTTGGACTCAATAACAGCTTCTTGGCACTGATAAAAGTAACTGTTTCTCTTTAACTCTTTTCAGAATTGCACACTGAAATGAATTATTTAGGTATCATCAATTGGTATCTTTGCACACTATGTCTTCACAGGAATTTTACAGCAATTGTTAGTTTTGTTAGTTTAAATGTCTATGGTTTTTGATAATTTTAAACTATATATATATGTGTGTGTTTTATTTCTTCCAGATCACAAATTTAATTTTATTTGTGATGCTTTGACTATACCATATAAAAAGAAAAAGCTAATTCCTTCAGAGCCATGGCATCAGGTCACCATTTACACTTGACAGTCAAATTCCTGTTTAGATGGTAACTTCCCTTCCAACCCTTACCATTCTATGATTCCATGATTCCCAGGCTGTGAGGTCTATCTGTAAGGCTTAAACAATATAGAATTTATTCCAGATAGACAATAGAAAAAGAAAGTGGATTACCCAAAGCACCCAGACAGGTTAGGAGTAATACCAGAACTAGCATCATGTCCACTGGGACACATGACCTCCTCAAAGTCATTTAAGGCAGGATGGTCTGTAAGAGGTGAGTATTGCATTTGTACCACATGCCATGAACATGGTGCATAGAAGCTGACCCTTCAGAAGTACATGCTGCTGGTTATCTCCACAGAGATATGTCTGACACCACTGCCTAAAACACTGGAGATCACTGGTTTGTGTGAGGGACGCAAAGCTGGTAGGCACTAGAGGTTGAACCAACTTGCAGTGCAGAAGTGAAAATCCTTAGTGTCACTGATACACAGACAGAGCAACTCTGAGAACATCTGAGAGAAAAAAAAAAAAACAAATGTTCAAAGCCAAGTTTAGTCCACAGGAAAAGGCGGAGGTGAGAAGAGATTTTTAATCCACAAGTATTTGTTTCAGACAGGAGGCACACTGTCCATATGATTTCAGTTACCAGCAAGAATTTGTTCTTCTGCATGTTCAGACATTACCACATTAATTAAACCATCTCTGTAAACAAGCTTTTTAACATTCACTCTTTCCTAGAGTCCAAAATATTTATGAAATGCTTTTTACATGAGGTGACACTATTGAAATCTGAACACAACTGCTACTAAATGTAATGCTTTCAAACCTTCTGAGTAAGCAACACTGAAGTGTCTACCTGTATTGTAAATAGAGAGAACAAAATTATTCCTAAGGTTAATTAAAAAAAAAGAAAACTTAACCCTATCTGCATTCATAAAAAGCTAACCTGACATACCAAAAGCAGTTATTATATGTCAGCATGTCATGTGCATTGGGAATATCTGATCCAATTCACGGCTCATAAATGTCTAATTAAAAAAATATATATACAAGAATTTTAATTGGTTCATTGCATCATTTGTTTTTATTACAGTTTTAAACTCTTGCACAATAGTCAGGGCTAAACCTCTCAATTTGCAGGGAAAAAAACTGTGAAGGGGGATCTTAAACAATATCAAGCTAAGTAGGAGTTCAATAATCACCATATGTACAGTGAGGGGTAAATGTCTGAATGCTAGTTAGAATGTAAATCTGGGGTTTAATACACCATGAAGTAGATTGAATCTATCTGTAACAGTGCCAGAAAAGTCAGTGTAGAATTAAAAAGGAAGTGGAACTAAGGTTTAGGTTCAGCCCAAAACCTTAAGCTGAAGGGTGCAGTAGATACATCTGTGAGAGTACATTGCTTCTTACATAAAAAAAAACCAAACCAAAACCAGAAAACCCAAAAAAAACCAACCCCAGAGCAACAAAAATCAGAAAATTATGCTTGTGGTTGGTTTTTGTCACTGTTGATTTTTAGAATGCTGTAGGAAAAAATAAGTTAAATAAGAGATGTCTTATGGCTAACACAGTTTTTATCTAATACTTGATAAAGAAAATTCAATTCATGATTATTTATGAACTAATGTCAAGGAGTTTATTACTTTGATTACTCACTAATCATTTCCCGTAAACGCAGTGACCTAAAAATCCCATATAATCAATAAAGTAGTAAGTTTCAGATTTAAATCACCGCACCTTGTATTCTTGAGTAAACCTTTGGGTAATTTACAAAGGCTGTTGAATTTTATAGTAAGTGTTTTTCAAACCAAGCTGGATTCTAAACAATAATGACTTTTTAATGTGGATCTGTGATTACATTGTCATAGTGAAATACGACAGTCTTTGACTGCATTCGAAATGAGGCAGAGGGTGAATTACTCCAAAGGCATAGATTACCATAGCCTCAGGTAAAGCAATCTTCATAAATTAAACTCCAATCTAAAGTGACCTGTCACTACAAACCTGTTGCTACTCCCAGTAACTTAAATTCAGTGTACAATTTGAAAACAAGTTCTTTTCTTATTACCACAATGGGCAAAAGTTACTTTGCTAAAGTATTTTAAAGTGAATGTGAAGGAGGAGAATTATACATAAGTATTTTATGGGTTTCTTTTCCATAATTTCAAAAAGCTGTTAGTTTAGGAAATGCAACTTGTTGTCTGCTAAAGTGTTCTTTAAGGCATCAAAAGCTGTCAACTGAAGGAGCCTTTGGCATAAACAGCAACTACAGCACTTTCCTAACTAATTTTTGACACACTGAGCATATTTGACTCATATGCTTAGCAATAACATCTATTGTTCCATGATATTCAGGAATGTTTTGTACATTTAGCTGCTTGAACCAATATTTCCCAAGGGGTTCACTGGGTTTCCCATTCCTTGATCTGGGGAAATCTAGTTAATAAGTGTTTTTTCAGAGATACCAGAGCAGCTGTCTTCTGAAAATCATATGGTTTATTTGGTAACCAAAAGCTGAGGCCTTAGTTCAGATAAGGCTTTGGATGGCAAGGCTGAGAGTCTGTGTCCCAGCTCTTCTCACAGCACTGTACACAGTGTTCACCCACCACCCTGCAGGACCCTGCAGGCCCAGCAATTCTACCCCTCAGTAATTTTCAGCCCAACCTAGGAAGGAAAACTAGCACCATCTTTAAATTATTATTCAGTAAGTACACTGCAAGCTGTTAACTACAGCTAGTCAGCAGTTGCTGAGCACCTCATCCATCCCTGCAACATTTGGTGGGTTCTTCCAAGCAAAGTATGGAACCAGGCAGGATGGGAAGATATATCTGTTGCAGAAATTTACTGACAGGCTTGTAGTTACAAGCATACTCAAAGACAGAGTTACAATCTCTTTTTCTTTGCCAGCTGAGGCTTATCTTTGTGGGTTTCCTTCTAGACTGGCAGCATGTACTTACACACAGTTCCTGAGCTGTGGTAGTCACTGACTTCTGCAACCCCTTTGGCCAAATTATCAACCTCATTCCTTAGGAGATGGCAACTGAATTCCCACCATGGTTGCTGATACTAGGCAGCTGGAATAGAATGCCAAAAGCAGTCATGTTGCCCTGACCAGTTAAGGTGGGAATGATGAATGAGAATGAGAGAAGTGGAGCTCGAACAGCATTTCTGTCATTCTGACTTGAACCTTCACCAAGGAACATGGGGAGTCTGAAATCAGTCAAGGTGAGTACTCTTCTCTTCAAGGTCCAGCACAGGTTTGTTGATTCTGCCTTGTCAGCACAGCTAAAGTCACATAGGGAAAACCTGTTCTTTCTTCATAAAAATTATTGTTCCTAAATTCCTACTGGGGGTTCAGTTCTTCACAGAATGGGCAATTCAATAGCTGACAAAATTTATCAAGATTGTGGTGATCATAAACCAAGGAAGCAGTAAAAGAGAATAGGGAAGAAGATCAGAGAATCAAGGATCTCTTGAAATGGCAGAAAAGCAGGGCAGATATCACCCCATCTCTTCAAATCCAGCTTTTCCCTGGAAAATGAATGTTTATAGCTTCAATTCTGATGCTTACTCACAGCTCCCTCTCAGCTTTTACCCTACACACCTCTTGGCCCAACAATTGCTCTGCCATCACTCCTTGAGCTATCCACTGAGACTTACACAAAACCAAAAGGTACTCCATGACCTATAAAGACCTGAGCTAATTATTTGAAATCAAACGTTTTGATTTTCAGAAAGCAGGACCAAAGTTTGTGTCCTTCTACATGGTCAAATGGGACCTTAAACTGATGTTGAAACTTCTTTTTTTTTTTTTTTTTTTTTTTTTACTGCATTTGCAGCTATCCTGGGGGCAGGAAGGAAGGAAGTTTAAAAGGTAGGGATGGAAAGTGAAACATATTTTGTTAATAGAAGAACTAGAATGAAAGATTTTATGAAAGTAGTTTCAACTTTTCTTATGCTTATGTTTAAAGCCTAAAAGTTATAATCCCATGATGTCTGGGAAAGCCCAATATTTCTTGCAACTACCTAAATGAACAGCGGTTAATTGCTATCAATAACAAGTTCAATTTGTGTTAAGACATTCCTATACATACAGCATGGCTTTTTCTGTCAATTGCTTTTCATTGTTTTGGATTTTAGTTTAATAGAAATCTCAGTCAGCCTCATGTACATGATAAACATGATGCTTTCACAGTGTGAGGTCTGGATTTGAGTCACAAGCTCAGTTTTTTACTCCCTGGGATGACAGGTTTATATATAGGGAGGTAATGAGGCAGAGAAAGGTTTCCCTGTTCTTCCCCCTCTTGAGCATGTTAAGCCTTCCTTATTAAGAATGACAGAGGTCTGGGTCATGAAGACATTTCTGAGGAACTGAACAGAGCAAGCTGAAGAGGACTGAATTTAGTACCTACCAAATTTCATTAAACATCAGGTTTTCATATGTCTTACTTTAGGATCAATATCTCCTTCTTCAGATTCATTAGGTATGAATATCATGTACATTTCTGACTCTTTTCTTCTTCCATGTTTTATTCATCCTCTGATCATTATCTTAAGAGAACAGGTGTTATTTTGTGTCTGCCAAGATGTTTGCATCTCATGCCCAGTTACTTTGGGGTCTGTGAACAATTTAATCTAAACTTGATGTCTAAAAAGATATCTTCTTTTCAAGAGTCATACAAACAATCAGCTGTGTTGTGTGTCTTTCCACACAAAGAAAGATCCTCCAAATGTCAGAGAATCTACTTCAAGGTCACAGAAAAGAAAATGTGAGCCTAAAAAGGAAAGCAGTCCGAGTTAGCTTATCAATATTGTATCACAGTTCAAGCTAGCTCAGCAGAAACAATCACAAAAAAACCCAAACATTTCCAAGTTCTCACAATTATATCTGCATTTGCAGGAAGGTATAAACACTTCTAGATGCTTCCAGGATTTTTTCTGTTTTGGCTAGGCATAAGCGCAGCTGTGAACGTCCTGATCTTGCTGAGTAGTTTGACATGCCTAGATCCTGTCAGGTTTCCAAATATTTGGTTTCCTCACAGGTTTTTTCCCTGCTAATTTTGCTTGAGAGACCAAATATAGCAGCTAGTAGAAACATGATTCATCCTGAAGAATAACACAGATATAGCTCCTATAGTTACCATCCTTTTCTCAGAGGGATGGCTGGAAGCACTCAGCACATGGCACTCTCATTTCATATCTTCCTTTATCTGCTTTCCAGAAACATTGCTTACACAATTTTAATTTGCTCTTCTTCAAATGGTGTCCTTAATTGAATGATCTCATGCTATTTTTTTCCTGCCTTACCCAGTATTCAAGAGGGTATGTAGTCACAAAAAGAAAAAAAAAAATTATTTCCTCCCCCTTACCACTCTCCAGGGTTTGGCCCGTCATACTTACTGACCACTGTTTGAGTTGTGCCTGCCCACAGAATAGCCAGCTTCCTTCTGGCCTTTTCTGGAGTGTTCCACACCACAACATCTGTCTCACAGTTATTAATATCTTTTTCTAACATCCTAGGGAGGTGAAGAAATATTAACCCTCTTTCATAGGTGAGGAATTCAGACAGGGAGGGATTAGGGCTAAACCCCTGGGTTTGAATTCCTGACACTCCAGCACACTTACTCTCCTATATAAAATCCTATGTTCGAAGATCAAATCTGATGAACATCACTACAATACACAATTGAAGTTTGGTGCAGGGCAGAATCCAGTTTCCTCTATGACCTACAAGGAAGGGCATTGGATAGAGTCTGGACATCCTGATTCATCCTCCAGAGTAGCCAATTCCAGTTCATAAGAAGCCCTTGACATTTGTGCCAAAGAAGGCCAATTAGAGGCTAAGGAGACAGAATTATTTCACGTATTTTCTGGGTACTCACTTTGCACTGTAAGTGGTCTTAGGCCGCCTAGTTTGTTTCTGATGAACAGTCACATGAAGCCAAGGAGACACATGCAATGAAAGTGGAGTAATTTGAGCTGTGAAATATGTTTTAACAGATAAATAAGGAATTATATTTTCACATTAATGACATAATAAAAATAATTGACAATAATTTTGTTTCATTGGAAAACAAACATCTCTGAATGATTTAGTCAACTTGCAATTTGTACTGACTTTTGATTGCTAAAATGCAAATGTAGGATTTACTACTTTTTAAGAGCTGATAATGGAAGACTTTTCCAATGAAAACAACTGAAATTACCAAAGCAAATAAGCTTTTAACTCACATCACAAGCCAAGATACCACATCAGCAATGTCAGGTAGCACAATATATATTTCAGGATAAAACTGACGCTTTCCACCAGATAGAAATGGGGTTTCATAGCACAGACCTTGTTAGCAGCAGAAATTAGTGTTAACTCACAATCACCATCACAGTCAAGAGGAAGTACAGGGTATGAGAAGAATCAAAGCAGAGGACAAGAAGACACTTGGTGGAAGATAGTGAATGATAACACTATGAATTGGACTATTTTAGTACAGCTCATCTATTGTTTTGCTCTGAAATTACGTTTTAAATTTTTTTATGAATAACTAATACTATTATTTTTGCACAGGATACAAGTTGGTTTGTTGATGGATATTTCAAGCACCAGCTAAGAAAGACAGTGAAAGAAATCTCACAGAAAACCATCATGTGAGCACAGCTGCACCTCTGTTCTCCAAAAACACATGGTATATTTTGAAGCAGGAACAATTCCAAAGAATCGACCAGCTGTAAGATGCACAGAGGACATCATGGGAGGTAGGACAAGGCCCTGGAGCTGCAGTCCACCAGGGGAGTCTCACACACAGAGGTGATACTTGATGGGGAGGTTCCTGCACAATGAGGGAAACTGACTCAAGGTGTGGCAGACAATTCTACATGCCAGGGACTTAATGCCTTTGGTTGCAAGCAAGTATTTTAAAGGGATCAAAACATGACCATTACCTCCCTCATTCCTCAGTACATCTTCATTTTTTGACTGTATCTCAGCCTTTGGGGAACACCTGCTGAAATTAATTCCCATGGATTTTGTAAGAAGCAGGCAAAGCAGATTCCACTTAAGGGAGGAACCACACTGCTACTGAGGCTGTTGACAAATTCTGACTGCAGGCCCTTGCTTATTTGCTGCACTGCCAAGAATGTCTATTGGATACTACACTTGCTATTGATCCAAAGGAATTTTTTTTGTTGTTGTTATTTGTGTAAAAAATGTGAATGCACTATACTGTCATGTAACAATAAAACCAAATAAAAGGTACAAGAGGGAAAGCAGCAGAACAGAATGACACCAACAATAGCACCGTATATTTTCCAGCTTATAATTGCACATTTTGGCAGATGGACAAAACCCATGACATATCTATGGGTGTCTGAGTCTGGTGATGATTCAGACTCTCTCTGTCATGCTTTGATGGGCCTGTCTGCAATGACTAACACAGGTCCATCAGCCTGGCTGATACCACTATTTGTATCATCTTAATTGAGAAATAAGCGTACCTGGAGCTTCATGGGGTGTTCAAGGAAGAATTTGGAGGATGGGTTTTACTCCCAACTCTTTATCATTCTCTAGCTGCTGCGTACAGGTCAGTGAGCTGGAAGGTGCTGAGACCCCCTTGATTGCCCCATCTTTATTCTGTCTCCTGAGGCAAAATCTCCTCTGGGTGCACAGTGGTCCCATGATTACTGGGGGATAGATCTCACACACACATGCTGCAGATGAGGCACCCACAAAGCAGTGAAAAGTGTGTGTTTGCGTGTTTGTGTAGGAATGGGATCCTGCTTTCCGTGCCAGTTGGCACATCCCCAAGTGTGGGCAATGACTCTCTGATCAGCCTTTATTATATTTTCTCACAGACAGGTGCCTTGTGCTGAGATGAAGGCTATGAAAGTTTCTGCACACTTGTAAGGCTGTTCCTGGACAGTCATGAGTCAATATCTCACAGTTTTAGTTTTATTTATCTACGGCTGCACATGTAAAATTTAGCAGAACTACCTAAGATGCTTAACAGCTCTGATGGTCATGTATCTATTTTCAGCTCAAAGTTGTAGCTTCAAGGCAGAGAGAGAGAGCTTCTCTTTCCTTGGAAATATCAGAGAAACAGTGATTCTCATGGCATCTTGGTATATGTGAGTGACCACATGGGAATTCTTCCCAGCTTACTTGCCTTCAGAGTATGAAATCTTTAACTGTGGACCTGTGTGTTCTTGTACTCTCTGTGGTTGTAACAGCCTGTTAGCCCTGGGTTTTGGTTTTGTTTTTTTTTTTTTGTCTACACACTTAGCAGTATGTCCTGGGCAAAGGTTCTTGTCAGCTACCCATCTGGAAAGTGAGTCAGGTTCAGGACTGAGTGGTCCCAGGACGACCCAATAGTTTATTCTATCTTTTATTCAGACTTGCCACGTGGTGGATATTTTGTGTTTAGTCCTTGCAGGGATATATAATTACAGAAGCAAATCACTCTTTTGGCATGCCAAGAAATGCAGTGATGCAGATAAAGCACATATTCCTGCCTTCTTTTCCTTGTTGTGCTCTTAAATCTTCCTTCTCCTTAAAGCAGGGCCTCCTGAGTCTGGGATGCCCCACAGGAATTCTGGGCTTCTCCTGTGAAACATGGATCCATTCCTTCTCTCTCAGATAAACCCAGCTTCCTTTTTCCTTAGCTGTCACACAGTTCCCCCCTCAAACCCATATTTTTTCCTCTGAACCTGTGAACCTTTCCATCCATTTTTCAGAGAGATGCAAACAATCATGAGGACATCTGGCAATATTTGTAATATGTGCATGGATAAACTTAGAGACAACAGTGTAATAAGTTACTCACTGAATGGAAAATAAGTCTAAACACTCACCAGATTACATATAGCATAAGTATCAATCAGTGTGCTTCAGTGGGTCTGCTACAATGTACCCCCACTGTGGATGTGAGCCAAAATCTGAACAGCAACAAACAACCCATTATCAATCCATTAGTCCTCACTGACTGAACTGTACACATAAAATCTTGTTTTACACGCATACTCCTGCCATTCCCCAGCAGAGATAATTAGATTACATGTGCATATCACTCAACCCAGAAACTTGTCACATTCTAACGAGTTCCTTCTCTCTGCCCACAGACACAAATAAAATACCTGCTGCTTCTTTTCCTACATAAAGAGATAGCCAGCAGCCAGAAGCTTGCTCGTGAAAATTCTGACATACACTGCAGCACCCAGCTAACATACGTGTGATGATTCATTGCTAGTTTTGTCTGTCACTTTGCATCACACAGGAGACAGAATAGCACCAGATGTTACTCCCACTATGGTGTTGCTGCTTCCTTCCTTCCTTCTAGATTTCTTTGTGTAGATATTACAACTGACCAATGACCACCTCATTGTAATTCTTTCTATGATTATTTAAAAGTTTGTCCACATAAATATCTATGTACCCAACTATTCATCTTATCAAAGACCATCTTAAAATCCAACTACTTTTAACACAAAGGGCTCAGCCTGGCCAACAATTCAGTGTTGTCTGTGTGCTTACCATCTAGATATGACCCAAGATACCAATGTTCATATTCTTAGCCCACAGCAAATGTGAAATATCCAGCATAGTCCAACTCCCCTAGCCAGTGGACAGCCACTTCTGAACATCACAGTGCATCTCAGAGAACCCCTTCAGAAAAGCACTTCTTTCAGAAGTGGCTTTTTGGGAGGGACTTTTCTTTTATCATCTTTCCAACACTAGCATTTTCTCCTACCAAACGTTGGATCCACTAATGGTTCACCTAGGGAACTCCACACTGAACCCATCCTTTGGGGCCATATTGACCAGACAGTGCTACATGGGTAAAATTTTCCTGTGTGTCACACTGTGCTTCTGCAATGCTACAGTCCACAATGTTTCATTGCAGGGTGTGCAAGTGGAGGGTAAGTGGCACATGCACCTTGTGCTGGTTCTCTGATTTGGAATAACACTTGCCTTTTGTGAAAAAGGAAAATGATGCTTTTGTAAAAGTCACTGGGATAAAATTCTGCTCTGAGATGCTGCTGTGCAAATACATCCTTTGTTTTAGTGATGTAAGCCCTATTACAAATAAAAGAAGAATCTAGCGGCTCATTTTTACTTTTTGACGTTGGATGGATCTACATTTTGCTGAAGAGCTGGAAAGGTAAAAATATGTACAAAGGGATGGTCAATTTATGGCCTAGATTTTAAAGCAGAATAGCTCATTGATCTTGTCAGGCAGTTTTACTTAAAATTCAGAGGTACAATATGTCTTACAGCCTGAAGAGATGAATGAGGATCTGTATAGCTCGCATGAGCTGAGGAGGAAAAGAGAAAAAAACCCCTCCCATTACTGTATATAGTGGCTGTCTTTTCAATTATGGATGAAAAGATGAGTATGACCCTGAGGGGCTGGATTCAGACAGAATACAAGGGGGAAAGAGCCCTAAAAACAAGCAAAATCTTTACTAAGACATGATTAAAAGGGAACATAAATGTCTGGAAGTGTTTTGAAGAAGGAAGCTTGATGGGGGGGGGCGAAATTTTTATGGTGGAACATGAAATAATGGTATTAAATTAACAAAAGGAAAAGGTCTGATGAATATCAATAAATTCCTTTCTGTTTTCCTGTGGCATCATCTCCCAAGGGAAGTTGCTGGAGCTCCATCATTTGAGTCCTGGCAAATGACTTAGGACAAACCACAAGAAAGTGTGGTTTAAGGCACATTACTGTGATGTTCAGGGATGGAATTACTGACCTAGTGTCTCATTTGTCCCAACCCCCTTCCTTGAGAAGCTACAGCATAAATGAATTTTTTTTTAAAAAAGACAACAATGGTGGAGGATTATACACAAGTGGCAGCGCTACAGCAGCAGAAAGATTCATAAAGAGGCATCCAAACAGATAAAAAGGACTGATGATGGCTGCTAACACATGGCGGGGGGGAGACACACAAAATAAAAAAATTACATGAGTGAAAATGTGATGTGTGAATGGGCCTGCCAAAGGCAGCTAGTGCCCTCAGAAAGGAACAACTAGAGCTACATAAAGGCACTTGTGCACTTGCAAGATTTCTTCTGCAAGGGACTGCTTTTAGTCACCCTGCATTTCTGTCATATGGAAATGCAGTCCTAGTAATTAATAAAGAAAATTATTCTTGTAGAATATGCTCAGAGGCTTTCCTGACATTAATCTGCTTGGAGGTCACAAATCTGAACAGCCTCTTTCAGCCTAGCTCCAGGCAGGGTAGGAGATTCTGTCTGCACCTTCTAAGTCCACTTGTTCTGTATCTCCCATCACCTGTTTGGAGTAGCTGAAACATAGAAACAACTGCTGCTGGGGAACCCAGATGCTTGGAAAAGCCAACTGGAAAAGCAAAGAGAAAAAAGAGACCTGGAAAATTGGATCATTGTAGGAAAAGGCCTGGAACTGTATTCTGGAGATGAAATGGTAGAGCTTAACTTTGGTAAGAAGGAGAACAGATCTTCCTTTGAAATGTTGCAGGAAGGTGTATGCATGCTTGGTAATACTGATAATGTCCATTTTACATCTATATCTTAGTTACCCACTGAGAGTCTCAAACATATTTTGAAGCATTTGTTGGCTAAGCCCCCTGTTAACCTGGTGCAATAGAGGAGTCTTACCTTTTCCAAGTCCTGGGAATACCCAAGACAATAAGGGCTGTATTGTTCAAGCAAGGCTATGGAATGAATCACAAATGCCACTCCTGAGCTTCCAGGATGTTGCTCAAAGCTGATATCTGGTCTTAAATCCCTGTGTATGAATAAGCATGACTATGTATAACTATGCATGTACTTTAACTGCTTAGCCAGCAGTATCTAACACCTGCTTAAAGTTAAGCATGACTTTGCAAGGTTTCTTAAACAGAGTCTCTAACTACAAAATGGTAGAAGATATTCCATCAAGTCATCTGAATAATTATTTTAAATGAAAAAAAAAATCGTTTTGAAGTGGAGCCCCTCAGCATTAAATTAGAAATACCTGACAGCTGGTTGGATTTTGAAAGGAAGCACTGATAAGAATTTGACCATTTTTTTTTTGCTGAAAATTCATTTGAATCCTTTGTCACTGAACAGAATTCTGTGTCTGCAAGAACAGAGATCAGAAAAGGCACTATGGGAAAAGTGGACAACAGAGCTTCTCTGCTTTCCTAGGAAAAATCTTAAATATAAACTTAAATTTTGTCATAAAGTATGATCAATAGCTGAAGAATAAATCCACTCACAAAAGCGAGAAGTAATACAATGTTTTAAAAGTAAAATAAAATAGTCATAAGGCAAATTGCCTCTCATCAGGACAGCAGATAAAACTCATTTAATTTCTGTAATATAAGTCAACAATGATTATTAAATCTCATGAAAATAAATTCAGCCACCTTAAAAGCAGGCTATAAATGCTAAGTATATCATGTCAAAAATTAACATATGAACTTCAAATCTGTGCACCAATTCAAAATCTGATTTAACAAACTGCTGTTATTAAAGTCAATTGGAGAGCATTCCATTATAAAAACAAATGAAATCCTAACTCTACATGAAATAAATAATTTTTTCAAAGCCTAAGCAGAATGCATTAACGTAATGTGCAATGATCTAAATTATGCATTAAACTCAATTATTTTTATTACTACTTTTCAATTAAGGTGACATGATTAACTCTATTCTTATTAGAGTCTCAGTTCTGATACTACCTGCATCTCAACTTTAGTATATTCTTGGGGAGAAATTGTTCAGAGAGCTATTGTAATCAAGCCTATCTTCTGGAGTTCTTACAAGAGAGGTCTGTTGTGATGTTGTGAAGAACAAAGCAGCACTGTTGTTTAACAAGCATATTAGGGAAGTGGTGCTTTCCATCAGATTTGGCAGCATTTCGAATGGAAGAATAAGACTACTAAGGTTCAAGAATTCAGTTGTTCAGCTCTTACCCAGGTTAATCCTATCACTATATTTCTGAAACTACCATTTTATTTTTACACTTTTTCTTCCTTAATATTCAGCAAAGATCTGACCCAGTTTGAAAGGTAGAAGTGGCTTCTAACATGAAATGGACTCTGAATGAGGCTCACCCCAGTAAGGGTGATCTCATTGACACTAGCATCTGCAGTCATAGGACTAATTCACTGAGTGAATGCAAGCTACTTGGGGAGGAACAACAGCATGTACTGGTACACATTAGGGGTAGACCCAGTGGAAAGCAGCCCCATGGAGAGGGACCTTGGTGTCCTGGTGGACAATAAGTTCTCCATGGAACAGCAATGTGCCCTTGTGGACAGGAAGGCCAATGGTATTCTGGGGTACATAAAGAAGAGTGTGTCCAGCAGGTCGAGGGAGGTTCTCCTTCCCCTCTGCACTAGTGAGACCACATCTGGAGTATTGCGTCCAGTTCAGGGCTCCCCAGTTGAAGAGGGACAGGGAAATACTAAAGAGAGTCCAATGAAGGCAACAAAGATTAGATAGGCACTGAAACATCTCTCTTATGAGGAAAGGCTAAGAGACCTGGGGCCGTTTATCCTGGAGAAGACTGAGAAGGTATCTTATTAATGTTTACAAATATCTGAAGCATGGGTATCAAGTAGAAGAGGCCAGTCTCTTTTCAGTGGTGCCCTGTGATAGGATGAGAGGTAATGGTAATAAGCTGAAACATAGGAAGTTCCACCTCAACATGAGGAAAAACTTCTTTACTGTGAGAGTGACAGAGCCTGGAACAGGCTGTCCAGAGAGGTTGTGGAGTGTCCTTCTCTAGAGACTTTCAAGACCTGCCTGGATCTGTTCCTGTGTGTCTTGCCCTGGGTGTTCCTGTGTTGGCTGGGGGGTGGGACTCGATGATCTCCCCTTCCAACCCCTACTATTCTATGATTCTATGATTTCAAAAATATTTTCTTACAACATCATCTTTTTGCATATAGAAATCACCACTAATGGCTCTGATTGTGGAATAATTTCTTTGACTGGGTTTTTCATCCTGAAGTGTTCTTCAGTCTTCACATATGCCTTTTTCTAGTGTAATTTCTCACACCCAGGCTTCAGTGCATATAATTTTCCTAAGGCTAGTAAGATGTGAAAGTTCCTGGGAACCTGTATTTGGTCCTAGAAAGTCATGAAACGGGACTTCACTAACACAGTGCATCTCAAGGGGTTTTGCTGTAACTGAAAACCAGGATTAGAAAATGTTTGAAAGATTTGTTCTGCACAGTCTAAAAAAAAAAAAAAAAAAACCAACACCCAGAAGTTAGAAAAGTTAGTCATATTTTTTCTGATTTTCCCTGGGGAACCTTCCATGGATTCCTAGAAAAGGCTTTGAACTTTTGCTTGCATGAGGACTATGGGATTCGATGCTCTATCTCCTTCATGCATAGAGTTCTTGTTTGTAATGCAAGAACACTAGAACTGGTACAGAGCACAAGCCTTCACAGAATAAGTGTTGTGTTCATACTCCATGCTTATCTTCTTGCAAGAACCTACAAGATACTATGTCTGTGCCTCAGCAAAAGCTTTTTGTTTATTCATTTGATGAATTTCTTTGAGTTTAAAGAAAGAAATTAATTTTACTCTGTGATCATTAGAAAAGCTTTTAATGAACACAGTAAAACCCAACTAATTATCACAATGGCATTTAACTCTAAATAAAATTGACAGGAAGCAGGAATATGATACATATAATTCTACACAGTTTATTAAAACACATCTATCATGTTTTTTTCTCTTAAAGTAACCTGATCATATTATTCTATGATAATTTAGCTAATATTTTTTTCTGTATGTTTAATATTTAAGTGGCTTTTACTGATATTAAAGTCATAATGCATTTTATGGAAATTACCTTGCATTCTAATTACTTTTCTTGGTGAGAAATGGTAAATAGAATTATCTTGTTATGCTTCTTGTAAATGAAAGCAAAAAAAAATATTTAATGACAAGAGACTGATAACAAAAAAAAAGTCCATATTCACATGTTTTTTTAAAATAAGTCCATTTTGCCATCAGTTCAAAGATGTCCAATTCCCATAACCACTAGCAGAAACCAGACATGTATATGAACAACAGAATGTCTCTGAATGGCAAGCTAGATGCTTTTAACATCAGTAGTTCCCTTTTTTCTGTGGTCTGCCTTTCCAACCTAGACTGAGGAGAGTTGGGAGTAACACAATGTGCTACCTCAAGAATGCAAGGAACACAAAGAACCCTGTCCTTGAGCCCAAGCTTCCCCATTCTTTCAATAAATTAAGCTACTGTTAGAAACCTATAAATTGCATCTACAAAAAAAGTGAGGTCAAGGCCTGTGTAAAAGTTAACCCCTTGCCTGTCCTTTTTTCCCAGCTCCTTATATGAAATATATTTACTGACCAGAAAAATAGAGGAATTAATCTCTGAGAAACCAAGTTTTTGTGCCAGTTCTGCTCTCAGTTATTCTATTGAAGTCCAAATGAGGTCATGGATGAGACTGGATTAGTGTATCTGAAAACAAGATGGCAAAATTTTTCAATGACCCTTTATAAAGATGAAGATGTGTTTCAGGACTAGTGCCATCTGAAAAGGGCCACTATGGGCAAATCATCTTTTAGAGGGTATGAGATGGAGTCTGTCTCCGTAGAAATCATGCTTCATTGTCCACTGTGTATCTGGACATCTGTCTGAAAATCAAAATGCACCCTGGCTCTTAGTTTGTGTGACTTTGTAACATCCCAAGAGCTGCCACCAGAACAGCAAAATGGAAATTGACACAGCAGAGTGTGAAGTAAAATTTGCAGTAAAGAAGAAATAAGTGAACGTTAACACCAACAAACGAAATTTCAGGTGCTGCTGTTGTTTATGTAAG
The DNA here is from genome assembly GCA_024605025.1 of Megaceryle maxima. Classification (NCBI taxonomy): domain Eukaryota; kingdom Metazoa; phylum Chordata; class Aves; order Coraciiformes; family Cerylidae; genus Megaceryle; species Megaceryle maxima. The sequence continues at coordinate 161,562 of JANHGN010008206.1, forward strand.
GGTCCACACATTTCTCTGGCTTTGAATTTTATTTGATAGCATATGCATTTTTTTGTGAGGGATTTCTTTTGCACTGGTACTGGGGCTTCCTTCTACTCATCAAGATTTACATGTGTGGAGTCAACAGTTATGCCACAGGTGATGTGTTTTATGGGCGGTTGTAATCACAGTAGTTCCACCACCAGCTGCCTATGAAAACCGGACAAAACAATTAGCTTAAGGTACCATTTAGCCAGGTATAGACACAGGTCTCTTAACATAACTTTTTTACTTGACTTAAGCAATACTTTCATTTTAACTAGTGACAGCTTCAAAGCAAACCCCTTGAAAGTGGGTGAAGAATTGAACTTCATTGTCTACTTTAGTCTGGCTTACACGTCATAGAGGAAGGTCCTCCTAGAAATATCTTTCCCCCAATACTCATCTAGGTGGAGAGAGAGACATTTCTTGCCTAGTGAGTGAGAAGCAGCAAAAGGAATGGGGATGTCTCCTAAGTGCATCTCTGAGGCTGTCATTAGTCCAAACAGATGATCACTTCTCTACATGCTATTAATTTCAAGGGTTAGTAGGTTCTGTTAACATCTCCAAACTCACCTTTAAGGCAAATACTGTAACTTTATTGTTGCTTTCATTTATTCTACTTTCAATCTTCCTGTTCTAGTAACTCTGGAGTATCAGTCATTAAAAGAAAGTGCATGGAAAATGTAGTTTGAAGCTTTAACTCACACAAATTGAAAATTCATTTTAATTGAAACAGTCTCTGAATTTCTGTCTACACTAAGCAAAATTTTCTATTTAGGGGATGGATCCTAGGAAGTTCTGTGAATAATGCCTATTTCACAATCTTCTAAGCTTTCTTTTCACTAGAAATGACCTTTAAATTAATTTTATTTTAATTTACTTTTCAGCTCACTTCTTTCAATTTTTTGAACAGCAAGCAAAACTGTTCTTTATTCCCATCAACACTGAAAACTCCACTGTAGACTAACATAGTAGTCCAATCTCCAAATCTATTTATTCCTTTCTAACCAAAGCATCTTTTGCAACATCTACCATAGTGGAACAAACAATAATTACAATCATATTTCACTGTTGTAGTAAAGATCAGGTTAACTGTGTAGAATATTTAGAAAGGTCGGTGTCTTATACATAACGTACAAGTGAAAACAAAGCCACCAAAGAATGTCATTAAAATTTACTACAAATGCACTATAACTTCTGAGTTTGCCATGCACATTTCTCCCTGTAATAGAAAAACTTTCTAAAATGGATTTAATCCTGGTTTGATTTTACTACTGTACATATTACAAATGCATTTAATTTTAAGTGACAGAATAAAATGTAGCATATGACATCCTAATCTGATATATAGCGGTTTCACCAGCAATTCCCTATGAGAAATTAAAAAAAAAAAAAAAAAAAAATCTATGTTGCGTGAGTTAGCTCAACAGAACAGAGCCTTATATTCGACTGCACCTTAGTCTCCTCACTTAATCAAACATTAGCTAAACTGAAGGGATCTCAGCAAGAGGGAAAAAAGTGAATTGAAGGAGGATTATTTGTTTTACAAGGCAAAAAGAGCACTCTCTCTTTGCTGTGCTCCACCTTATTTAAACAGGCACAGAAGAAAAATGCATGCAGTGCTTTTGAAGGTCCATTTAAAGACTTACCAGTGACTTTTAAATACTCAGGATGAGCAGGGAGAGAACAAAGGTGATGTAGCTGTATGGCAAAGGCACAGTCTTGTTTTGGAGGTCACAAGGTATCTCTCTGATGGAAAACAAATAAATGAGTAATAACATTAACTGAAAGATTAGGTTATGGGCATTATTCTCTCCAGAATCCTTCAGAGGCTTCAATGTGTTGACTTCAGCAAGGCAAAATCCTCTCAGGGCATCATGACCATTACGACCTCTTTTCTTTCAAATTATGTTAGTCCTGAATAACAATTATGGAAATTAACTTATTAGTGCAAATTGATACATGATGCTGGGCCAGCAGAATTGACTATTCTGTATTATTTTATTTATGCTGCAGCACCAGTTATAGTGCAATAAACAGAGACTGACTCTTATCAGTAAGGTAGAGGGATATTAAGTTATGGATAGAATCACAGAATCACAAACCAAGGAATCTGTGATAGATCAAGGAACCTGTGTGAGATATACCCCAGAAACATCAAGGAATATTCTGGTGTTATCTGTAATTTTCTAGGGTTGAAAAGCAGAAAAAAAAGGCACAGGAATTAAGAAATCACATTTGGTTTTTGTGCATCAAAATTTTGTTTAAAATAATTTGTGCCATCTTAAAAGAGCAGTATTTTTTTTCCCACTGGTATTTTTTAATTTCTTCCCTCATTCACCTATTTTGCACCAAAATTTGTGATGGAGAAAGGCAAAATGGGGGCAAAACCAAGCACATAAGTCATGAAGGGAGGAAGCTGAAAAAAGACAAAAGTCAGGGTAGAGACATGTGGCTGCTGTCACAAGGCAGTGCCAGAGAGGTACCAGAGAGATCGCCAGGGGGCTTTGCCATCTTCTTGTGAGGACCATGTGAAGACCTCCCCATGCCAAGACAGCTGGTCTTCCATCTGCCAAGCCACGGAGAAACACCTCACATCTTCAGAAGGACAGCAGAGAAACCTCTGAGAGTGCCAAATCCCACCCCAGAAGACCTCCTGTGATGGAAGAAAGACAATGTGCAAAAACATTCATACCACATGAGTGTAACCCAAAAATCCAACATGAGCACCCACTGACACAAAAGTCATGGTTACCTCACTGCTGCTTCACCCTCTCCCAGAAAGGCTGTGAGGAAAGTGTGAAGGAGAATTAAGAAGCTTTTGACATGGCCAGCTGCATTCAGATGCAAATATTTGTCTGCAAGGCTTGAGATTAGCAGCACTGCCATGGGACCAAAATGACCTGTCCTGAGCCTTGAATAAGGCACCTCAAATCGGCTTTGCCACCTCCTGTGTCATGCTTGCATGTGAGCCCTTCTAATCTGGCCTGTATCACTCCAATTAATTTGGGGGCAGCCCCTGAGGATTAAGTATGTTTACGTCAAGTGTCTGACAAACCATCACACATAATAAGGAGAAAAATAAAATTCAAAATATGTTTGAATGGGTGGAATAGAAGCTAATTTTCTCAGGAAAAAGTAAGGATAATTTAGTCAGCTTTCTTCACGTTACTGTGTGGTAGTACAACAGAAGCAATTGTAAAGCAAATTTTAATGATATGCCTGAATGTCACAGTGAAACCTCTGACAGGTTGTTACAATGGCAGCATTTTGATCTTTTTTCTTTTTTTTTTTTTTTCCTGACCCTAGAGATTACAATCAAAAGTTTTATTTTTTTTTTTTTTCACTTTTCAGATTAAAACCTTCTAACTTTAAAATTAAATCTTATCTCGAAATTAACCAAGTCTGTGTTTTAAAATGAAGGTTTTATTATCTCCTACAAAGGGAGATAATAAATACTTAAACTGTACAAATAAAATTTATCTTTAAGTTATAAAAGAATGAGTCACCCTTTATTTTCTTGTATTTGCATATGTCATGGAGTATTCGGGAGAAAGTGTGATAGTTTTCAATTTTGCCTGGCAATATGTCTAATGATACCTGGCTGCACACAGCCCCCATTGGTCATTTCAGCTATCGGCAAGAGTTTGGGTGCAAAGATGTTCTGTGAATGCTGATTTTCTTCAGCTGTCTGAAAGCTGCTTGGAAGGAAGCAAGGGATTTCCAAGAAGGGTTGGCTGTATCCAATTCCCAAGCAACATTCATAGCTTGAGTAGTAAAAAAGATGGCTTTGCGGCAGAAAAGTGGACCTTCTATGTATGCATCAGTGTTAAATTAGTTGTTTCCAGAGCAAAAAAAAAAATCACAAAAGAGCCAATCTCTGCTGGTTAGAGCTATAACAGATGCACATCCTTAAAGTACAAGGCAAAGAGGCAGTGACTACTGGCTGGGATGCTGCATGGTGGTTTAAAAGACAGGGTGAATTGTATAATACAGACATTAAAATGCTCAGAGATTTATGAAAATTCCTGGAAAACACTGAGCGCTGCTTGGTGCTGTGTCTGGGCATAGTGTGCCCCTCCAGGCCTTGTCTTCCTCTCAGGGACAGCTCATAGATGCAAAACCTGCTGTGCCCCAAGGCCATGCCTGTCCCTGGGGCAGCTGGAAAAATGTGGCCACAGAAAGGGGAATGTGTAAAGGAGCAGACTGTAAAGCTGTCAGCAACAGCTCAGTAAACAGCCCCCTTAAAACAGATTCCCTGCTTAAAATCAGCTCATATACCCAGCACAAGGCATCTCTTCTCTTTTTTTTTTTTTTTTTTAATTTAAATTTTTTTTTTTTAATGCTAAACTCACAGGAAAGTTAGCTTAAAAATTTACCCCTTAGCCCCAGAGAGACCTTTAAGGTTGATTTCTTATCCCATCGCAGTCCTTCTCAGAAACCTAGGGGCACGAGCAGAAACCTGTGGATTGTCTCATAGACACACACATCTAACTGGGGCAGGAGAGCCTGTGGTGATTCCTGATGGTTTGCTGGGCTGCAGGCTGGCAAGAGACTCTCTTCCTTCTAGTGTGCCATGAGAGGGAGCAGAGCTACTGAAAGGAGCTCATTAGCTTCACTAACACAGGAGTCAACCAGCTGATGAAAACCAAACAAAATCCCATTTCTTGCAGGAGTTGTAGCCCCCAGTTGCGGGGTGTTAATATGTGCTATGGAGCTGGGCTGTTGCCAGGCTTCCATCCTCCCAGAAAAAGGGAGAGGACAAGTGCCTATGTAAAACAGTGCACAGTAATCCTTCCTGCTTGCTTGAGAGGGGAATTGGAGAGACAGGGAGAAAGGAAAGCATTTCATACTGTTTGATAGTTGCAGAAAGCAGTGTAGTGCTCTGAGCCTTCACACATGAACAAGGCATGCAGAAGTGATAGGAGCTCTAAGTATTGCTATTGTGCAGCTCTCTGTTTGGCTGGTTTTGTCAGGGCAAAGGAAAAGTAAGAATAAGGGAATCTATAGCTCTTCATGGGCACTTAAAGCTATCTTGGTGCAGGCTTGAAGCAGGATAATATCTGAAACTTTCCTTTCTGAGCCCTTTCTTTTTCTTCTTAAATGCTAGCTTAAAAATACCACAAAAGAACTCAACGACAGAAAAAAAAAAAAAAAAAAAAGCCATAGTTCTTCTTCCTTTCTAAATCCTGATGTGTATGTGAGTCTGCTGACAAGGAATTCCAGTGAGCTTAGATATCTGTTAAACTTGCAGTTCGCTTCTAATATCTCAAAGATTTCTGGCCTCTCTCTGATCGTGGCTGGAACTCATCCAAGTCCCATGAATAAAGATAGCACCATAAATGCAAAGTTAGCCAGGAATTCCTTGTTGAGGCCTTAAACTGTTTTCCTCTTCAAAGAGATTTCTTGCAGTTTCATAGAACTTTCAACATCATCCACTGAAGTATGCCTTTCAAAAATCCTTATTACTGTTTAAAGTCCATGACATTAGTGTTAGTTCAGAGTTTTACAGGGAGATCTATTGCTCTGTGTCCCTTCTTCACCTGCAGAGTCTGAGGTCTGTCTACTTTAACTTCAGCAGTACCACTGCAATTCACCAAAATCAGTGGGAGAAGAACCAAATGTGAGAATGTACCGTCTAGGTTAAATTTGTAGGTTTTTTTGTATCATGCCAGGGTTCAGAAAGGATTCTGTTCTTCTGGTACTTCATTCCAAGGCCATATTATGCCAACAGTGTCTCTTTCCCCATGTCATTATAACTTTGAACTTTTAAGAATGTGAATTGACCATTAGCATGTGCTTCCATAAACTGTCACCAAGTGAAAAAGGCTGGTCACATTTACTTGGGCTTCTAATCACTGCCCACATATACCCTTACTGAAGCAGCGAAGCAAAGCCTAACTCCTCTCAGGACAGCAAATACGGATTAATTTGGGAGGCAGAGACAATAATACACTTTTGCATTATTTCTGATGCCATGTAGCACACATGTCTGGATCACATAGTGGAGTGATGTGGCTGTAGGGCAGCCCTTGTTTCATGGGGATAAGGGCTGCACTTCTGAGATGGAAGAAAAGAGTTGAGAAGTTGGAAAATGAGAGTTCTGACCTGAGGACCTGACTGTAGTTAATGGATTTAGTACTAAATGTAAATTATTGCTAATATAAGAAAGTAGAAGACAATTTTAGCTATTAATGAGAACAAGTATGAGGTAATTATTTCTTGTCAGTCTTAATGAGGCACAGCAAAGAATGTGCCAATGGATTACCATTTTATGCCCCCACCTTCACTGGGATGAAGATCCATGTTGTAGCACAAAAGATAATACAGGATGAGATGGAAAAATAACCTAAAAATCACTGCTTTGAGGACATTTGTAAAAGCCAAGTGTTTAATAAATGTAAGTTATTAAAATGTTTGGCATTGGCTTTATGTATACATATTTAATACACTCAACGTGACCTTGATTTGAGGAGGAACAATAAAATTATAGCAAGTAATTTGTTGATAATAAGCTCTGTCTGGTTTTTGTAATTAAAAAAGTGATTAAGAAAGGCTAAGTCGTTAATGCTTGAACTGCTTCTGGGATATGCACAGTAACATGCAATTTATAAACTTTTGGCAGAGGGATTTATTTACTTTTTTTTTTTTTCCAAGGAACTTCTTTATGGTATTTATATAATTTGAAAAATAATAGATCAATATCATGAGCAGAGAAAAATAACCATTTTGATAAATGCCAGTGGAATTGTAAAAATAAACCTGTTACATAGAGGATACAATGACTGAATCTTGCAGCTCAGCTACTTCATCTTTTGCAAGGTTCACTACCCCAAGGGCAGATGCCAAATCCTGACAGTTTGGCAGGTATCCAGGTAGCCTATGGAGAAGACACACCTTCCGTAGCTGAGCCCAATGCTCAAACACCTGTCTTCAGTCTTAAAAATGGATGTTTTTTCCCAAACATTTTGGGTTTGTATCCATTTTCTAGTTTCAAGCAAATGCAGAAGTACCTGAAGAAAATGGTGTTGGCCTTCTGATATCAATGGAAGCAGAAAATACAGGACCTCCTTTCATCCCATGTCACAGGAAGGCACAGGCTGCTATCTCAACAGCCCAAACACAATTGAGATAATATTTAATATTGCATCTATTGCCTGATCTCAGCTAGGTCTCCAAACTTGTTGAATGTTTCACATTGTTAAGGGGGATGAGCTTAGCAGCCTGGGCTGTGAGTCTGCAAGAGGGGGAGGATGCATCCCTTTCTTTGTCTGTGGTCTGGAAGCCAGCATCCTGACTCAGCTGCAGCAGCTTCAGTGCAGAAACATTGATTGAAGGAATTATTTGCATGAAGAAGACCACCACTCTTTGAATTTTAATTTGCAGAGAACTCTTTGAAAAGTAATTTTAAAATTACAAGGTTCATTTTTCCAATTGTTTTACCTTTTATTCCAATGCATGAAATAAGGGGAAAATTCTCCACTATTTTTATAAAAAGTAAACTTCCAGGGTAAAATAGACATCTCTTTATAGAGAGATATATAAGTAGATAAAGATATTAGATATATTACAGATACTCCTATCGTGTAAGCATATCTCTCTGAGTACATTATCAATGAAAGTCAAACCACGTTCTTTTAGAAAGCAAGGACTTTCAGATCTAGTTTAGGTAGACACAGATTTAGGTTTGGGACTGAATTATGTTGGAACCAATACTGTAGCTCTCAATATCCACTTTCAGAGCAATTTGGTGCCAAATTTTTCATGAACTGGAGAGAAAAATAATTTGCAGCTACAGTGAACAACTAAGATGTATCAAACTTTAGGCAAATCACTTTCTGTTTGATAATGCCACCCGAGAACAGCCAGAGGTTTTACAATTTATTATTATCCTTGCTGAGCATCAGCATGGATCCTAGATGAGTCTTGTAAAAATTATGAAATGATGTCAATAGAGGTCTTATATTTTCCTGCTCAAGGATACTATTGAAGATAATGAGAGAATACCAGGAATCAAAGCTTTTGCTTCAGAAAGATTTACAGCTGCTGCTTCATACCATAAGTCAACACTGAATAATTAAAAGACTTGTAATTAAAGGCTAATTTAGTATTGATTGTGTCCTAGAGCAAGGGAGACAGTTCACTGTTCTCACACCACCCTGTGCAAGCTTCATCAGACAGTCAGTGAGAGTGCAATTACCCTAAGTAGCCTTCAGCAATGGGACAGCATCTCCTCCAATCCATTCCTGTGCACTCCACAGGTGCATTAACAGAAGGATGAAACAGGCTATAGGGGAAAAGTGATTACCTTAGAAGGTCTTCAGTATCACACATCCCCTGAGACCACTCCATGATCCAGAAGTGAACATCAAGGCTCTGATTTGGAAAAATGAGGGTGGGAGATACCTCTTCATCCCAGTTTTCTTCTAGTTTCTGTGCCCCCTCTCTTCATGGTTCTTATGATGGACCAGTTTGGAGTGAATACCTTTCTCAGGTATCTCTCGTTGCTGCCTCCAATGCTTTTCAGAAAAAAATAATCAGAACTGCTATCTGAAGAGAGGAATAAATAAGTAAAGCAGGGCCATGGGTACCTGCTCTCCAGTCTATGGACTCGTCTGCACCTCTGCAGCAGTGCACATAATTTAGCTAGACTTCCTGAAAGTGGAAGACTTTGGTTTGCTAATGCACACAGGGAACTTATTCATCATTACACTGGTGAACAGGAAAAGATCATGTGTTGTATAATATGGCAAAAGTGTCTGTCAATATTCAGGAAGTCACATTTCTTTGTGTGACACCTTGATGATCCTCCGATTAAATTTCACTGTCCCTTAAGTAGTATATTGCCACTGATCAATTGATTTTTTTTTTTCCAGAGTCTCATATGCCTGCTGTATGCATCATATATCATAGAAATTAGGTCATATTTAATGTACTGTATCATAAACATTAGAGATGGAATGTCATTAAGTCATCAAATTCATTCCTTTGTCAGTGTAAAAAGGTTCCCATGTAGAATTTAATTTTTAACATAGCACATGTTCAACCCTCAAATATTTCTTTTTAGTGAATATACCACAAATCCCATTTAGATCTTGCTATCAGTGTTTTTTATGATAATTTGAATTTCCTTTTTGAAGCATCATTCCACAACTTTTAATTATATCTCTACATTGTTCTTTCTACCTCTAAAAAAGTAGTATTTGGAGGTAATAATCATACACCTTCTTTCCAGCACTGTGCAAAATATGAAAAGATGGGGCTAAATATGGAAATAATCCTGTAATATCCATTTGACAGATCTTCAAATACCCTCCATTTTGCTTTCTTCTGGTAGTGAATTTTTTTCTTCAGACTTTCAGAAACTGAAATAACAAGTTCTAATTCTGAAACTAACTTTTCATTAATGGAATTACTAATTAGATTTAGTACTTATCATGAAAAAATCTAAGCCTATGTTTTCTTACAAAATCTTTCACTTTATTATTTTTTAGCTAAGATTTGGAACAAGAGCAATTTTCACTTATTTAGCCAAACATGTTTTGGACTCTTTTAAACACTACAAATGTATTCTTCTAGCTGTCTTATGACAAACCTGGGGGGTTTACATCAGCTCAGAAAATCAAATAACTTCAACAGTGGGAAACACTCTATTAGATATTGCTGCTTTTGAGAGACAGAGAGACAGAGGTCTATCTGTGAGATTGTCATTTTCCTTCCCTCGTGAGTAGAAAGCCCAAAAAGAAACTTACTGTCAGAGTTTATTGTGGTGGGTGACATTCTAGAATTTATTTACATTTTAGTTATACTACAAAAAAAAAGGAAGAATGATTAATCACTGAGTGGAACTGAACATGCCATAGTTTTTTTCTCCCTGAGGAACATTTGGGGACAGACACAGGAGACAGACTCATATCTGATAAACTTTATGTCCTTCCATCTGCTCTCAGACAGTCTATTTTCTGCTATCATTGAATACTCAGCATAAAATAGGCAGTGGGACAACAACAATAGAAAACACAGATCACAGAATCCCAGACAGGTTACAGATGGAAGGGACCTCTGGACATTACCTGATCCAATCACCCTGTTCAAGTAAGGTCACCTAGAGCAGGCTGCCCAAGAGAGTGTCCAGATGGCTTTTGGGATAACCCATTCCACTGTTCACCATCACAGTAAAAACACATCTCTTGATGCTCAAATGGAACCTCCTGTATTTCAGCCTGTGTCCTTTGCCTCTGTCCTGTCACTGGGCAGCAGCAGAGACTTGCTCTGTCTTCTCTGCAGTCTCCCCTCAGCTATTTATATACATTGAAGAAGTCCCACTGAATCTTCTTCAGACTGAACAGTCCCATCTCACTCAAGCTTTCCTCACATCAGAGAATCTTATTCATCATTTTAGGGCCCTTCTTTGGACTGTATCCAGTGTGTCCATGTCTCTCTTGTACTGAGGAGCTCTGAACTGGGCACAGGACCCTGTGTGGCCTCACCACTGCTGAATAAAGGGGAAAGACAACCTGTCTTGACCTGCTGACAATGCTTTGCTTAATGCAGCCCAAGATACCATTAGCCTTCTTTATAGAAAAGGCACATTGCTGGTCCATGTTAACTTGGTGTCCACCAGGACCTCCAGGACCCTTTCTTGCCAAGCTGTTTTCTAGATGGATTGCCCACAGCATATACTGGCGTTGTTCCCAGAAGCAGGAATTTGCACTTCTTGTTGAACTTCATGAGGTCCTTGTCAGCCCATTTCTCCAGCCTTCCAAGGTCCCCCTGAATCGCAGCACATCCCTCTGGCACTCCTCCCAGATTTTTGTCATTTGCAAACCTGGTGAGGGTACACTGATGAATGTAGATAATATTTTTTAATTTTACTGAGTATTTAGAATGTAAAGCATGTGGTCAGAGAGGATGGCCTATTTATGAATTTTGATAATAATGATCACTTTCTCTCTTAAGGCTTCATACCACCTTATTAGATCCTTTGGCTGGCAGCCAAAGGGTAATTTCTGACCAGTTTCACTAATTTTCCCACTTGCAGCAATGTCATCAGACTGCCTGACCTTTCAAATCAATTCGTCTTGTGATACATTATTGACTAATTTTCTGAAATTCAGGTGAAATGTGCCCATTTTTAACCTTGGTCCTTCCTTACGTACTGAAATTACCTTATCCTCTGGTACTAACATTGCCATTAGTAAGCAATCAAAATTCTTCTCCAAAGGCTTTTCGATTTTATTTGCTCTTTCCATGCTGATTTCAGTGATGTATTTCATCTAATCCTGGTGCTTTGTCAACTTTTTAATAGTACTGAGAGCTTTAATTGCCTTATTATCTTCTCTACTGCAGTGAGGTTTTTTTCTTTAGCATTTCTATTCCCCTCAAGGAAAACATGGATGCTGGGATATTATAGGTCCTCTGTTTCCTGGGATGAAGAAATTGCTCAGACCTTTAAGGATATCTACTTAATCTCTCAGCAACATGTAATCTATCATGGCCCCTCTTCCTAAAAAATTTGCTTCTGAGGCATAAATGCTTCATCACCCATGCTTTTCAGACACGGCAGTGTCTTGTTGCTTGGTGTCCTTTTCTTTTGTGTAGCCAAGAAAGCTAAGATCTCAGGGTTAAAAAGCCAGCAAGCATATTGGATCAGGACTCTAGACTAAGGAGGATGGCACTTAGCTAGGAGAAATGAACCCTAGGCTCTGCTGTTTGCTTTTGATGGAAAGGCTGGGAAAAGGGAAAACCTGCCCAGCCCAGAGGATTTGATGCTATAGCAAGCTGAAGTGGCTGTCAGCTTTTCCATGGATGGATGTTACTGGGATCAGGGCAAAAAGATGACTTGTTTCCCAAGACCAGACTCCTGCAGAAAGCTTAGATTCAGTTGCCTCATTATGTTGTACTCCAAAGCACAGGTACAAAAAGGGGTTTGGATGACAGCAGACAGTACTTCAGTGCTGGTGCTCTGGATTACCATCTTTGCTGTATCCTGTCTCATTTTAGATGGCAAATGGCTCCCCTCTCTTCCCCTCATGTGCCCATTATTGGGATCAGTGGCAGGTCCACAGCTATTGTTGTCTTATTGCCTCCCAACTGCATGCCTTGCCTGCCCTGGCTTTGTCAAAACTGAATGAGCTTGGAGTGTGATGGCTGATTACCTCCCAGCCCTGAAACTGCAAAGAGACTGAAGACAGGGAACTGAGAGATTAACATGAGAAATTCAGGATTAAAATCTTCCACTATCTTGAAAATGAATATTGTTTTCTTCACCTGGCTTTCCCATCATGCACTCCAGATAATACACTTGCTCTTTGTGTCACCTTCAGACAGCTCTGCTGAACTGAGAATAAAGAGATGAATAACAGAATAACATCACCTTCTGAATACAGCCATGAAAATCATACATGAAAGGAAAAACATATTCCTGCTCAGAGCTATATTAACCGGAACTTTTACGTTATTTATGTTTTGCCTCAGATACGCACATACACCAGCAGGAAAAAAAATCTAGTACTTATAGTAAATCTACTGCACTCTGTTGTAAGCTTGGAAAAAAAAAAGTGTTGATTGATTTGCTCGCCTGAGTTATTTAGAAAGGGCTGAAAGCTGGAGGGCTGTTAGTTTCTGCTAAAGTGAGTACTTTTCCCCCTGAATAAAAACATTTAATTTAAGGGCTCTCAGTGTTTGTGCACGTATTCATGTTTCAAACACAGGAATTAAATGTCAGCAGAGCCAGACCTTCACCTACATTTGATGGCAATACTGAAGTCAGTACGGCCACATTGATTTATGCCACCTGAGGAACTGACCCAGAGTTGTTACTTTCCACTGAATGTCACATAAGAGCTATAAACAGATTTCTGAGTGCGCAGAAAAGAAAAAGCTGCAATGAGAGTGACTTGAAGCCAGGAGCTGTGTCTGAAAAGAATGCTCTGCCCTGCTGCAGATACACCAATCTTTTTTCAGACACTTCCAGTGGAAATTATGTTATCTGGGCATCTAATGTCCCCTGTGTTCCAACAGGAAGCTAAAAAGGATACTATCAATTTAAAGATCAGTCTTGTCTTTGAAAATTGTTCTTTTCCCACTGTTACAAGCGATGTCTAAGATTGCAGTAGTAAGAATTTCCATTTTCTTGACAACAGGTTTACTGTGTGTTGCAGAGGAACAGTTTCTGTGCAATGCCCTGCAGATACCATATCTAGGCCTGAATAGGTTATTCAACTACTTTTGGGGTTTTTTCTGTAGTTTTTCTGTGCAATGGACAACCAACCCAACCAGCTATGCTAGTGGAGAATCTATGGGTGAAACTGGTGAGTTAAAAACCTAAAAACATCCCATGCTGTGAAACATTTGGATTTTTAAACTAGATTTGCGGCTTATAGTTCTAGGTTGGAATAGATGTATTTGCATGGATTCTAGCAGAGCCCCTGTGACTTGTACCTGCAGGGGGATTTGATCCATATTGACTTGGTGAATTGCAACCTTTCTATTAAAACACAGAGAAGATTTCACCATCTCATTTTGCAATGGCACCAAAGAGCCTTGTCTGCCTTTCTGTCTCCACTAAATCTGCAAATAGTTTTAAGCTGACTTTTGACTTTTAAATAACCTCAATTAGATGGCAAGGGTCTCACCTGAACATTCAGGTTAAATTCAAATTGAAACACTAGGGTGGAAATACTGTATTTCTATTTCTGATTAATTGGTTTACTGTTTACACAAAACCTTCTTTAATAACACAGGCTTTTTTTGGATTAGCAAATTCTTCCACAGAATAATCCAGACTGATATGAAGTATCTTTCACACATGGAAATAGGTACACCATAGTTAGGGTGGAGAATTTTCTGAACTGTCATGGTTAAGGGTCAGGGCGGCCCCTTAGACCTGTAACAGATGCTCTTTGTTAACCCCCCTCCCTCCTCAAAGGGGAAGAGAAAAATAATAAGGGAGAGAGACTTGTGATTAGAAAAGGAAACTAGAACAGCTTTAATGTTAATAATAATAATAATAACATAGAATATGTACAAATATATACAAACCAGTATTGAACCCAACCCCCCTGATGGCAATTAAATCACTGTCACCACTGATGCTGTAAAGCAGGCTCCAGGGAGTCCCAGCCTGGGGCCCGCAGCAGACAGGAGCTGTGCTCAGGAGCTGGATTCTGGTACCAGATTCAGGAACACACCGATTGGGATCAAAGGCAGAAAGGACAGAATCCTCCTTGTATTCTCTGAGGAAAGAACCAAAAGAGGACCTGAGCAAAGCCAAGCAAAGCTGGCAAAGTGATCCAAGAGGGGAGAAGACCCTGGGAGCCCCCCAAAAGAGGGCAACCAAGCAAATAAGCAAGCTAGCAAGCAAAACTAGCAAGTTAACAAAAAAAACCCCCAAACATCTAGACCCTCCAGATCCCTCAGCTTTATACCAAATATGACGTATATGGGATGGAAATTCTTGTTGATCAGTTTGGGGTCACCTGCCCTGTCCACTCCTCCCTGCACGAGCGGCCTTTCACTTTCCTGCACCCCGCAGTGTGGTGCACAAGATCCAGCATTGGCCTTGGTCTGCACACCAATCCTTGGTAGTGACTCTAACCACGGGGTGTTATCACTGCTGGAAGCAGACACTGTCTGTGAAAACAGGCTGCTAACTTCAGAAAGTGCAGTTAGTTAGAAGTACTGAACTGAAAAGTAAAATCACTGAACAGAATTAGTTCTTTTCTCACTCGAACCAGGACATGAACCCATGCTGCTGCTTCAGAGGAGACAAGCTTTGATTATTCACCCCTGAGTATACCTGGTCTGCTGTGCAATCTGTTAGCAGTTTTGCTTCCTGTGATAAACCATGAATAATATACTGCAGTAGATATTTTCAAATAAACAATAATTCATGCTAAAATGCAGAAAACTTTTGGGATTAACAAATAATTCCAAAGACATCCTAGAGGTATCTGAGTATGTATAAACAATACAACCAACAGACAGTGATTTAAAGCAAACCAAACTCAGTGGAAAATTTTCACAAACCAGCATTCCAGTATGTCACCAGCTGCAATCCTTATCCAGTGACCAAAGCTACTTGGTACCATAGCTTCAAACTGAGGGAAGTGCTTTTGCCACATTGTCCTGCTGCTTGCTCACTGCTGCTGTGTCCCAGTAAGAAATAGGTGAACTGATAGCTGGGAATCAAGAAGGTTAGACTCAAGTCCCTTTAACACATGAAATGCATTGACTCCAGGGAATGTGCATAGGATTTAACTTGCTTTTTGAAAGACACAATTGATGTCTAATCTACAGCTTGAAACCATGCTCACTGTCAAGGCACATGAGTGCTTTAACCCGTTCACTCTGTATATGTGTCTTGAAATTTCAGTGAGACCAGCTGATCAGATCATTGTGTTCACAGGCAGCAAGCAGCAATATGTTAAGAGACTTGAGATTCCTTATCAACCTTCAAGGGGATTACTTTTAAGGCATCAAGAATTGCTATTAAATAAAGGGGCAGTAATGCCTGTGAACAGACAGAAAACATGCTTACCACTTCAGATGAGAGCGTAATGGTTAATGAGAGAAGCAAAGACATCCACTGAAGGCTTTCCATCTTTTCAATCATGTGTCACAATACAAAGGGCACTGCAGATGTCAGCTGATAAGGGAAGCATAAGTAGAACTGACATAGTATTAGAGAGATAGAACATAGATAGTTGCTGTCATATTCTGATAAAATAAACCACCAGAGTTTTCTCTTTTCAGACACATATTCCACAAGTGCATGCAAGGTATAGCTCCTCCTCACAACATCCTGCAGTCAGAAGGGGCAGAAAGTGGTTTTGTGCTTTGTAATTTTCTGGATATTTTGTTTTATAAAATACCAGGAGAAATGAGGAACTGGATGCAAAATTTTAAAATTCTGGATTAAATATTTTTGTATTTATATTTTATATTTAGCCACAAATTTTGTTGGTCATTGAAATGCCATCATCAAAATTTAGCAAAGCATTTTTCTCCATTTTCAGTGCAAGATTCCATTATATGTCTGTCTCCAGCTTCTCTGACTGGACAAAAGGGACAGTACTGCTATGTTTATATATAGATACGATAAGACAAAATCATAAATAAGACAGTTAATAACTGTTGAAAGGTGAACTTCTGTATGATGCCAGTAATGCAATTGCATGTAAACAAATCCAAAATAAATAAGATTGCTCTCCCTGTTATGCAAATCAAACAATTGTCCTGTCTACCTGAACAGCCAGGCAAGACCTGTAAAACAGGGACAAGAGAAGCCCCCATATGGGAGTGAGTAGGTCTAATACAAAGCCAGTAGATGGGAAGTACAAAAAGGAGGTGACTGTTTATGAAACCTGTAGTTTAATAGAAGAAGCTCTTCACACAGGACATCATGGATGCTCAAAATTCAAGGGAGACTGGACAGAAGTCCCCAGAAGGCATATCACTTGAGAGTTACTAGACGCCCACAAACTATCTCTGACTCAGAAAGGTGCTGAGCAGCAGGGGCTGCGGGTTGGGAGAAATTACTAGGGGAAATATTAATCAGTATTCCTATGTTCTTCTGTTCTCCTCTAGGACTACTGGAACTGGTGAATCTTCAGTCTGTTTTAGAAGAACTACTTTTACTCAGTTTCTCATGTAGTGCCCATTAGCCACATTAATAATCACTTTAAACCTTTTAGTCCTCTGGGAGGTAAAGCACACACAGAGGTTAAATGGAGTCATGATGTTTTTTAGTTATCTTCAATTCAGATACCAGATGTTCCTGCTTGCTTTGGGATCATTATCTCATTACTCCAAATCATTCTCTTGGTTTTTATGCTGTGCACATAATACAAGTTAGAAAATTTAGGATATAGGAACAGGATGCATGAAAGTACATTCATACTATCTTTATCTTTAGTTTGTTGTGGTTTGAGGTCTTGAATTTAGAATGGATGGTTCATTCCAAAAGTAAAATTCAACAAATATTCAACAATATGAGGCAACTATGTAACAAGATCACACTCTGTTATCTCAACTGTAGCCAAAGCAGCCTGTAAGAGCAATTTTCCTGTGAAATGTAAGGGCAGGAGACTATCAACATCTCTCCTCACTTGTAAAAGGGGCAGAGGACTTTCTGAAGACTCCAGTTTTGTAAGTGACTCTGTTCTTCATTCCCATCCAAAAGAAAGTGTGACAAGATTTGTTACCTGCCAGACATGGCAATTTTGTAACCACAGCTGTCCTAGGAAGCTAATCAAATGTGTCAAAAAACTTAGGAAAAAGTAATCTTTAGGACAAATTGGACCAGTTATGCTTTCCTTCTTCTGTTTTTCTCCGTCCTATATTTGTATATATCATCCCATCCTGCAAGATATGCACCAATGAAGATGGGCATGTAGAAAACAATGTGTTTAGCAGAGTAATCTCAAGGTGCCTGCTGTCTTCTCACATACAGGGCAGCTCACTGTTCTTTTTAAATGCCCACTTATTGCTGGGTCATAACTGGACAATTCATCCTGGCCAATCTAAATAGGATAGTTGCACACTATCCTGTCTGTCATAGAAGCCTGTCTGTCATAGGTCATAATGACATTAATGACCATTTGCAAGTAAAGTATATGGGCAGGTTATGATTAGTTCAAGTAATGTAGCCACTATGCTTTTTGTCAACATGAATACATTTTAAATTAAACTGCAGTTAGCTACAACTGAAGAAGTTTTTACTCAGCCTGTAATAAGCAGATTCCATTTTTCTCACAAAATCCACTCCTTCAATATGTATTCACAATACAATTGTGGAGTTGCAAAGACTCTGTGTTTACATCTTCTATTTCTGCACTGTTGGTTGGGAAAACTCAGCAGGTTCCAGATCAGACTCCTTTTTTTTTCCCTTTCCTGAGAGTGAAATAAGACTTTTGCTTTTGTGTAAATCAGAGTCTTGCCTGTTGTACTCAGGTTATGTTGACTTGAATGAAACTGTTTCACCATTTTATTTTTTCCCTCTTCTGAAGCCAAAGTGGTGTTTTCTTTTCAAGCTGAAAAACTGATTTTTAGAATACAGTACTCCCACAATCAAATGTCCACTGTGCAGCTCTGCAGCCAAGGGAAGGTGTAAGACTGTTTTAGGATCAGTCTCTAAGGATCCAGTACTCCAATTCATTCTGCTGTTTGTATCTCAGAAATCCTCCAGAGTGCTGTCCAATGACCATTGAAGCCAGCTGGCATTGAACTGTGTCATAAATCCAAATCTCATGATTGACAGGGTTTAAAAATTCCTTGACAGGGGAAAACTGTGGGTGTTTCTGCTGCAGGGGCAAGAAGGTCTAAAAGAAGCCATGGCTGTATGCACAGGAGGAGAGAGGAAGGAGCAAGGAGGTGGTTTTATCTCTGCCTCTGGCACTGGTCTGTTGCTGAAAGGCAAAGTGTAGTTCTGTCATCCACGACCTGAAGATAACACTGGAAAATCAGAAAGGGCACAGGTAGAACCAGGACCACTACTTCAGAAAGGACATAGCAATGATGAACTACTATGGCAAATACAGTGTCTTCACTGAGTCAGGACAAAACTGGGTGCCTTCGCTGAGCATAGGATTTAGCAGAAGATATGTGAGGGGTATCTGGGATCTGAATAGGGGGTGAGACCAGTTTTGTGTTCATAGCTTTAAGCTATGTAAATCTATGAGGTGTGGCAGCCTTACTACAAGGTTCAGGAGCAATAAACATATTTTTCCAGTTTTCTAAGACAATAATATTCTGATAGAATCCAAGTGTGTTTGCTTTCACAAAAGTAATGAGACAGATGATTTCAGTTGACCGAGTATCACCTTGAAGTGTTTTTGGGTAAGTTGTTAATAGGTCTCTGGGGTGCTTGCTAGAATGTCATAAGGATTTGGGTATTTTTTTATTAAAAAAAAAAAAAATCTTAAAAAAATAAAAAGCTATGCTGGATGCAGCATACATTTTACTGGTTTTTTTTCAGCAAAGTGTAATTTAAGGAATTCTTTTAGTTTTGATCTTCTCATACCACTTTTTCCATTTATTTAAGTTTCTGTTCCCAGTCTATTCATTTTGGTTGAAGTTGATATGGAGAGATTATACCATTTTATAATTGTCCTATTTCTTGCCTTAGCATATAATCCTGAAGACTTGGGCTGGGTGGATTTTTATTTTTTACCTGTTATGGATTTTCCTATGCTGTCATATTGTTGGAATATGCAGTATGGAGTTTCCAAAGTCCACAAGACACCAAGGATTCCTGTATGTCTTAACCATAGACACACACTGAAAACTTACTCTCTGTTACTCTGAAGACTTTTACTTTAATATATCTATGTTAAGCACAATAGACAAAATATTGTCTCTAATTATTATATATAAAGTTCCTAACTTACATTCAAACTCTGTCTGTTGATGCTATAGCATCATGATGCATAAACATTAAACCTAGACAAATTATTTCTATAAAGAAGGCAGGGGGAAAATAAGAAATGCCTTTATTCTCTGACCAGCTGGCTGGAATTTTTGGAAAAAGCATAGAGATTATTTCTGGTGTTTGACCAGCACTTCCACATATTAGAAACCCTCAGCATAAACTGGATCCAATGGGAAAGCTGTTAGAAAGCTTCCAGAAATAAATGCATACTAGATTTCTGTCCAACTGCTCAGTTTGACTATGATCAAACCCATTCTGATTTGCTGTTGCTGAACATGTGTGCCACAAGTCTGTTTGCTTGGCATTATTGCTCTGGAATACTTATTCTCGAAGCAATAATACTGTTTGCCTTCACATGTGGAAACATATTAATAAGTGCAGTAGAACATAAGCTGGTTATTCTGTTAGGTGCTTACCTTGTATTGTTTATTCTTCCTGTATTTAAAAGTGTGAGCTGCCTAATTTTGCAGCAGTGAGTGCTGTTCTTTGGTAATCAACTACATACTCTGAATAATTAACAGGAAATAGTTTATAATAGGTTTGTAGAGGAAATATAAACTGGTACTTGTGCATATAGCAATGTATAATAGTACATAAGCAGAAATCGGGACTTCCTCTGATTGGCATTTGGCTTTTAATTAACACATTATCCAGTTCTCCCTAATTTGGGAATAGTGACTTCTGCACTAGGCTGCTCATGACAAATCTCTTACAAAGGAAAAGGAAAGAAGGTGAAGGTGCACTGTTAGGCATTTCCTCTCTTGATAAGTACAACTGCCTTCAGACCTCCAGGTCCAAAGCACACTGATACATGGAAAAGGCCATCTCCTTTCAGTGCTTAGGGAATTCAGATTCAAGAGGTTGTCAGGGAAGGAAGGAATTTCATACTGATTGAAATAGCAATGAAACAAATTGTGTTGCCTTCAACCACTGTTCATGACATCACTGTTTCGAATCTGCAGATCCCAAAACTTCATTCCACTTGCTTACTCTAACAAGGTGAGGATAGATTTGTAAGAACACATAGCTGCGAATGCAAAGGGAGAGTCCGCTTTGCCGTCCCATCATGTAATACCATTTAGAAACCTTATTCAGAAGCAGATCAAACTCTAGATTCAACAGTAGGTCCACACAGCTGCTAATATCAGCATATTCTTCCAGAGATTGAAAGCTTACTTATGGTAGTTCTGGTTTATATAGCTTTGCAAAATAAAGTCTACCTCTTTCAAACTCCTCTCATAATATATGTTCTTCTTCACCTGATCCATTCAGTGCATCCACTCCTTAAATTAGTCTTCAGATTGAGTTCTTGTTGATGTCTTGCACAAGGGCAGTCATGCTTCTTCCTTAACGTTGGGAATGTCTTAACAGATACTGTGTATTATTTCAGCTGCTCTTCTTCCTCTGTCCATAACAAATTAATGACTCATTAAAAAATGGTTGTTTTCTTTTTAAATTCCTGAACATTTTCCTCTTTTGTCCAGCTCATGAGCTCTTTAATCAGCTCTCTCATCAGTCTCCATATGGATGACATGTACTTTGGCTATGAAACCACATTCCATTTCTAGCATTTTTTAATACTACTATAATTCTTTTTTTGTTTTCCAGTGTCTTAGTGATGCCTCTCAACCCTGTGTCATCTGCAAAGACTCCCACTTTTAGAGCCTGACCACCTAGTGAAAAGTGGTCCCAAGACCTATCCTTCTGGAGCTTTGTCTCAAAACTTCCTCTAATCCACTGCCATATCCTCTTCAGTCAGTTCCTCAGTAATTAGATGTTTTGTTTTCATCTCCAGCTTGCTCAGTTTAACTAGTACTAAGTTGAGGGAATATTTCTTTCTGAATAAAAAATAGTTGTCTCACTGAGAGAGCAGTCTGAATTTAATACAAACTACTTTCAATAAAAGATTTTCTGTGTTTCATTTTGCTTTCCTTCCCTTCAGAATTTGTTTAAAAACATTGGACATACTTGGCCAGAATATTTGGCCTGTAGTTGCTAAATTACCCCTTTCCTTCCTTTCTGTCTCTCTAGGAATTTAGGGGTTTGCAATCATAAAGAGATATTAAGTATAATTTTGGCTTTTGTTCTTGAAATTTCATATTCCAGTTCTTTGAGTTCCGTGATGGGAGAGCACTCAGCTCCCCCAAATTACATCTCCAGACATTTTCATTTCCATTAGCTCAGTCACATCTCTTTAGAAAGTCTGTAACTTCACTTAATAAAATGATAGAGCTGGAAGGGAAGGTTCATCACCTAATGCCCTCAGCATAAGCACCTATAGCTACATAATTCTTAACTCTAAATTGTCTGAATTTGACTATAAACATTGTTTTGAAGATTAAATAACATTGCCAGGAAATTTATTCTTATTCCAGAGTTTTTCTATCCTTCTTATTACTAACATAAATTTTCCTCATCTACAATTTAAATTCATTAGTTCCTGTTCCAACCATCATGGACATGTAAAGCAGATTTTATCTTATCTGTAACAGCCTTTTTTATGCTTATGGGCTTCTCTGCAATCCTCCGGCACCTTTTCAGTAGCATAAATAGCCACAGTTCTTTGACAAAAATGGTTATATTAGTTTAGTTTCTGACCAGTCTGCTGACTTTTTAACAGCATCTTTTTCAGAACACTTCTCTAACAGAGCAAAAATCTCACAGAATCTTTCTCAGTGCTCAGTCAAATATATGAATTACTTGATATGCTTTCTCACAGCACTCCTGCCTGAACTAGAAATGACATCACTGACTCATGGTCACCTTTTGATCTGCTATAATCCCAAGGTCTTTGTCCATAAAATTGATGCCTAGCCTAGTACCACACAGCTCAGATAAGTGCAGCTGATTATTCCTACTAGAATATTATTTACCTTGCTTTTTCTCCCTAACAAACTTTGAATATCTTCCTGCTGATTTTCAGGATGTTCCCTCAATAGACAAGCTCATTTTGAATTTCCAATGAGTTTGTAGTTCCTACTTGCTCCATATCCTCTGCAAATTTAATAACCATATTTCCTATTCCATCATCCCTGTTAATGAAAATATTGAATAAATGCAGATTTAGGACAGACTCCTGTAGAATGTCACTCAATACACCCTTCCATTTGGATAATGAACAATTGATAAGTACTCGGTAAGTATAGATTTCCAATCACTTTTTCACCCATCTCATACCAGTTTCATTAAGACAGCATTTGCCTAGTTTGCTAATGAGAATGTCATATGAGAGTGTCAAAAGCCTTACTAAGGTCAAATAGGCCTACTGTTTCTCCCTCATTCACACAGCTCTTGATTTGGTCAAAAAAGAAAGTTAGATGGATTTGACACAGCTTGTTCATGACAAATCTATAGTGTCTGCTGCTTATCCACTTGTATCTTCCAGAGGACAGTTTGTTCCTTTTTTTTTCTAGAAATCAAAATGAAGATGGGTGACCTAAATCCTTCACAGGATTTCTGTGGGTTTGGGGTTTTTTTTTATTTGTTTGGTTTTTGTTTGTTTCTTTCCTTAATAACCTGAAACCTCTTCACTTCTTTTTACACAGCCATGCTTGGCTGCTACTATTTGTGCAGTCAGTTCACTTTTTGTTGCTTACTTTCTCTTTTGTTTTATCCCTTGACTGAAAAGACAAGGCAGGGTATTTATTTGGTTCAAAGACCTTTATTGTACTTCCTCTCTGCCATGGAAAGTATTTTAATATTTTGAATGACTTCTGTATTTCCCTTCTATTCTGTGAGGTTTTACTCTCCCTGGTTTTATAGAGGGAGAGATACAGGAATTGTACAACAGGGACCAGGTTCTCCAACAAAGTGGTCTTTCTCTGCCTGTGCAAGCATTCACCATGACTGGGAATGACCTGCTTTTCAGTGGAGCAGAGCATGCACCATGCACCCTGTGCACATGCCAGTACTACTTCTTTGCCCCTAAAAGACACTGCAAGACAGCTACATGTAACTTTGCAAGGCTGAACTAAGGGCAGGTTGCAGGTGTGGGTGAAGCAATGAGCTCTGTCCAGTTTTTAATGGGATAGGAATTCATAAACTCAGGATGTGTCTGCTACTCTGTGGGCTAGTGTAACTTTTTCTGAGTATTAGCCTGTCTAA
This sequence comes from Megaceryle maxima, assembly GCA_024605025.1. Classification (NCBI taxonomy): domain Eukaryota; kingdom Metazoa; phylum Chordata; class Aves; order Coraciiformes; family Cerylidae; genus Megaceryle; species Megaceryle maxima. The sequence goes on from JANHGN010008206.1 coordinate 185,119, forward strand.
TGAAATTCTGAAAATACTTGAATTCATTAAAAAACAAAACAAAACAAAACAAACAAACAAAAAAAACCAAACCAAAACACCCCCCCCCCCCCAAAACCAACCAACAAACAAAAAAAACCCAAACAAACAAACAATTTTTGGCCTCAAACCAGGATTTCAGCTTCAGGAATAGCTTACCCATTCAGTAGGTTTTCTAACATATTCTAGAAGTGAAGATTCAATGTTTCTGTCTTTTTCCTGATTTTAGCTGTTGTAGTTTGTTGTTTGTTTGTTGTTGGTTTTTTCCCCTGTTGAAGTTATTGCAGATTTCTGAACTCTAAGAGCTTTCAAAGATTCTGTTTGTTAGCACAGAGGGCCTGTCAGCAGGGCCACTTTCTAGCTTTCTGCTCTATTAAGCTAATCCATGCCCATTTCTTGTATTTTAGAGTGTTTAGACTTCCTGAACATGGTTTATTACACCATTTAAACACTTTTATTCATTTTTAAAGGTCAGACAAAATCAATCAAAACAAATCAATTTACATTTTAAAAACTGTGTTAATGTGACACCATTATGGTAACGGAGATTGAGAGACCCCTAGTTTCAGGGATAAATTAAAACAACTTTAGCAAAATAAATAACTGCTGTAATTGCAAAGACTAAGAACAGAACTGATGCATCAAAGAGAAGGAAAAGGGATTTAGGGCTGGGTCTGCAGTTGATGTAGTTCTTGGATTTTAAACCAAATGAGAACTGGTCCAGAACCATATTAATTTCTGACAGCTAATCTTTTGGGTTTTTCCCCTCTCATAGAATTCTTCTAACCACTCCCAAGCAGTGTTATCCACAGTATATATATATATATATCCCAGCTGAAGCCTAGCTCTGTACCAAATCTACAGCGTAAAAAATGACTGAACATATTCATAAACTTTCTTGCCTCTAACTGCTTCTCCCCATCACATTGACAAATATTTGCTTAGTTTCAGATCATCACATTACATGGCAATCTTGCTCACTACTGCCTGTTTAAAATTCAGACATTAAAGGAATATTATAGACTGTGGTAGTGCTCTTGCACATCTCTTCCCTGAGTCAAGACAGAGAAGAGCATGTTGGAGGCTGAACACATGGAAAAGGAATTGTCTGCCAGCTGAACTTTCCTGCTCTTTGCACATTCTAAGGAAGATGGGTGAGGCAGCTCAACAATTCAGTAGCATCTCAAAAATGTAAGGTCTTGCTGCAGTTTTTTCCTGCTTCTTTCCCTGTCTACTTAAGAAGTGGAACAAGCCTCTAATTACCAAGGTGGTGACAAATTTTGATACTTTGGCCAGAATTTTGTGGGCAAGTGGTAAACTAAGTATTGACCTTTCAACATATGTCAGTATCTATATGATTTCTTGCTTTTTTTCTTTTCCAGCTAATCACACTGTTTTCATATTACAGAGGATGTGAATGTATTTGGGGCTTCTTCACACCCCCTCCAAGGTCAAAATATACCTCCATTTTATCTCTTCCAAGGAAAATAACTCTATTTTGTGCAGAAGTTTCGAGAAACAACCCCCCCCCAATATTTCCTATTGTGTTTCCAAATTCCATCTGGATGAGTTTCACCTGAAATATCCAATGGGAGCATAGATGCCCACCCATCTGGAGCTGGATTCAGCTCATCAGCCAAGGATAGCAGCCCAGCAATGTAAGGACAGGGCTTAACAAACCATTTAGAACAAGATGCCCTGGACCCTTCTGTTCATTTTTAGAAACCAGAGTGACTTCAGCACTTCAAGGAAGTGTTAGAAAGTCTGAGGAAAACTACCTCTGTATTTACTGCCTTTCAGATTTACAAGATCTATTTAGGACGAGGACCAGAAATGCTTATGTGTTGATGAGAAGCTGCTCTAAATTTTGGTTCAGATTAGCAGAAGATTAGCCAGAAATCTCATTAACAGACCCCGCTTTTGTCAGATTCACAGCCCAATTGTAGTGGCTTCAGAGCCTTGGATACACATCACTGTCTGAACTTGCAGATACTTTTCCCAACCAAATCCCTATCTTTTAAAATTTGCCCATTAATCAAGGCCACCTTCAATTTTTCAACATAATATTCAATAGCAGTCTGAGTAAAATTTAACTGCTTAGTGGTTTCAGTAGTAGAAAATATTCTCTCTACTTCTTAAAGTAAACACTTCTGTGTTAAAAATCCTTATAAGCATAAAGAATGAAAAAAGATGCACCTTGAAAGTAAACTAATAGCATTGTGTACATTTCATTTGGTGACAGATTGGAAGGCTTTGTGAACAACAGGGCTGCCTAGCAAAGCCAGGACAGTTTCCTCAGTCCCTTTCTCAGAAAAAGAAAAAAAGCTTCTTCTGTGTCTCAGGAGGAAGGAAGGTCTGGTGGATACAGAATTGGTATGAGTGTCAGGAGATCAGGCTCTTCCTGCCTGACCTGTTGGCTGCTCAGTTAATGTCCCCATACACAATTAATAGGTTCGTCACTTTGGATAGCAGCCCCCCTATCTCTTGTTCTCTCATCACATCTGTCATATTTGCTTTATTCTTTGGGTGATAAACTTTCTCTCTGGTAGTGTCCTGTTAGAATCTTTCACAACCCTCCAAGCCCTCATCCAGGCTGCTTTGAAAAATAGTTCAGACTGTTGGGTCTGAGCACCAAAGATGAAGTTCTGCCTCAGAAAGTTGTGCACCTGGACAATGCGTGCAGTGATGTGCTGTCAATGCAGTAATTTTGTAGCCACAACAAAGTAGACCTTGGGAGGGAGGAGAAATCAAGGTGGCAAAGAAAGACTGTGGATAAGTCTGGGGGATGATGTCCCTCTTTCCACTCTTCTTTTTGTCTCTGGTTTTTACCTCTTTAGATATGAAGGCCACAGTATCCTCACCCTGGGCCGCTCTCTGTATTGCCTGTACCATGAGCTGGTTTTGGCTGATACAGTTTCTAAGCATTTGTTGTTTTTAGAAGTCTGCAGCGCCCTTTGCTAATGGAAAGCAAACAAACCCCTGATATTACTACAATGGGTGGGGGTTTCCCCTCTCCTTTCCGTCTTCCACTATCCTAAAATAGCCATCTCAGTTTTGGTCATCAGTTCTTCAAGGGCAAATTACGCTAGTGAATGGAAAACTTTTTTTAATGCCAAGTTTTATTGTGTCAGGTTCCAAATCTCTGTAAAATAGGGTTTCCTAATGGAAACTGACCCTCCTCTCACCCAGATAACTCTGTCACTGTAGCTAATATCATGTGTCTCGTGACACTGACTGTCAGCTTAAATTGATTACCCAGGATGTTCCCCCCACACCCTGCTGTAAGATGTCACTTCTCATATTTATAACTGGCCTCTTTCTATATACCTAACTGACTGCATATACAAAGCCTTGTCTTCATTCTCTTCAGAGGTGTTTGTTGAGAAAAGAGAAAAATACTGTATTCAACATTTATTTCCATCTTCCCTAATTTCTACCATGAAAAAGATTTAATGGTATCATAAAATAATTTGTATATTTGAAAATTAAGTGTAGGTTTCTGAACTTTTCCTCAGCTCCACAGTACCACGTTATAAAATATGTATGACCTGGATAGATTTAATCAAAATGATAAAAAAATCCCCAGCTGCATTCAAGTGTCAATTGCTACTTAACACCCAGGCTTGCATTTCTTGTAAAGGTTGTTTTCCTGAATGCTTGAGAGATGAAAGATTGAAAACCTTAGTTGTAGGAATTGCATTTTTCATGGTTCCTGGAGATGTCTCCCTGAGGACCCAGAACATGATGACATACTTTGGTAAGGAAATAAAACTCTGTCTACTTAATAAGCAAGCTGCCCTTTCATATTTTAAGATATCTAAACAGTATTTGCATGTCCCCAGTTCGGTAAAACTTCTGACAAGCATCTCAAGCCATCAGGTAAATAAGAGAAATGAGTGTTCCCTTACTTTATGAGAAAAGTGTTTTTTGATGTTTAAAGTACTGTATTCCATTTAAGGAGATCATTATGCCAATGCTGGACAGACTTAATGAATGTTTTGCTTTGATCCTTGAGATCTGATGTCAGGAATATCAGATCTTGAGAAAAGCAGCCAGATTTGGATCTGTATTCATCACATGTTTGTAAAAGGAATGGAGGATGAATAACTGTGCCTTTGAAGGAGAGGAGCTGAAGAAGAAAAAGATGCATATTCTAACTAGCTGCCCTTTGGTAAAACATAAGCACATGTTAATGGAACAGATATGGCCATTTCAGCTGCCATGTTTCACCTCTGCTGGGCCCAGCAGATGGAGCTGCATTGACCTGATCAGTCTTCAGAAACAAAATTGACCTCAACTCCAATGTACACACTTTCTTCATCTCACAGGCTGCCTTTCCCATGCAGTCCGTTTTGCTGCTTGAAAAGGTTTAAGTTCATAGGCCAGACACTTCTCCTGCTTTGAAAGTAATTCATAGAGCTGTGTTGCACTGGGTTCTTTTAGTATTTTGACAAAGAAACTAAATGGTTGAACATGAGAGATCTTTTCCTATTCTTTCTTAATGTGTGTGATGCTGAATGAATAGGAGTAGGGTGGACTAGGAAAGGAAGATGAGTGTAACTATCATAATCTTCTAAGCTGATTTATTTTCAAGTCTAAAATTTTCAGTCACTTCAGATGTGGTACAGTGTCTCACAAGTAACTCTATAAGGTTACATAGATATTTTTACTATCATTTGTGCCTTGTCAAACCAAATTACTTACAGTTTTTCTGCATGTATGGAAAAATATTTTCCAGACTTTGAAGCTGGAAAGCAAGGAACCCTCATTAAAAACTGAAATAATTTATTATATTATACAATAAAACTGTGATGCTTGAAAATTATTATTATAGTATTTTTTCATGTTGATTGTTGAAATAGTGTAGCATCACAAAAATCTTTGTTGCTGAAGAGTGAAATAGAATTTAAATTGTGAATAAACATGATATCAGAATTACTTTGCTGTCTATGAAATAAGAAAGACATACGGTAAGAAGGAGCAAAAGCTGGTTTTCCCCTCACACTGAGGGAGCTTGTGTTTTTTCAGTGCTAGTTATCTGGTTTCTGTGTTCTCTACAGTGCCCTCCTACATCATGAAATAGGTGTAGTTATTGATTTGGCTGTGTTGGAAGATAAAACATTCGGAGCTCTTGAACTTTCTCAGGTCCTTATCTTCAGGAACACTCCATTGGAGATTTTTGTCAGTTCTTGAAGAAAGAAGCAGATATACAAACAAATATATGGTGATTTATTTGTAGAGACTGTTTCAGTCATGATCATAGCAAAGTCTGGAAATAGTAGAGTCAGAGCTCATAGATAGAGGTATGTTTCCATAATGAGATATACCATACTATTTGTAATCCATCCAGATGGCCCATTGGAGCATAGTATTTTATGTAATTATTGCATAAATTTTAAGTTAAACATGTAAATGAACCCGAGTGGTAGTAATAAATAATTTTAATTACCCAGACACAGACAAGATTGCATTAAGTAGAGGAAATATATTTCTAAATCTGTAATGAGAGTGATCTCTAATTCAATCTGGACATCAGCTGACAGGCAAAGAAACAAGGCTAGGTTTGAATGTAACCTGGAGAGGAGGTTCACAAAATAATGTTATGGGACAATTTGGACTTCAGTATATTAGCTGGGGTCACTACAAAGGGAATTAAAATGACAATCAAAACTACAGAAAGGAGCAAAAGGGAGGACCCCAACAATAATCTTCAAAATAGCAATTTGGTGAGACACTGGAACAGGTTGGTGAGACACTGGAACAGGTTGGTGAGACACTAGAACAGGTTGCCCAGAGAGGTGGTGGAAGCCCCATCCTTGGAGATTTTTAAGACCAGGCTGGATGGGGCTCTGAGCAACCTGATCTAGTGGGAGGTGTCACTGTCATTGGCAAGGGGGTTGGAACCAGAAGATCTTTAAGGTCCCTTCAACCCTGACAATTCTATGATTCTAATTGGGATACCATGTAAGGCAAATGAAATAAAGCATTAAAGAAAAAGACTGTAGAAACCAAGAGGTCTAAAATGAACACTGAATGCTCAGTGATATCTAGACTTGATAAATGGCTTGCCTTACATCTGGTTGTATTCTCATTTGTCAGAAGCTAGGCAAATAACCCCTTCTTCAAGATGAAACTTATGTGTGCTGCCTGGAACTCATAGATCTAATGGTCACTGAAGGCAGAAGTCCACAAATTTTCATGACAATCCAAAAAAACCTGACATCCCTCCACCACCTTTGTGCTTGCAGTTAAACTCATACTTGGAGGAGCTCTTTTGTGTAGGAGAGGCATGGGACGTGGTAAATACAACCATGTGGACACTGAGGTCAGTGAGGAAGGAAGCGGGAGAGGCATGCTGGAGCAGCCATTCCCTTTGGCCCATGGTGGCAGGCTGAGCCCTTGCAGCCCTTGGAGATCAGTGGTGGGGCAGAATCCTGTCTGCAGCCCATGAAGGACCCCTCGTCAGAGCAGAGGACTGCTCCCAAAGAAGTCCATGACTCTTAGGGAAGCCTGTGCTGGAGCAGTCCATCACTGGGAGGACTTCAGCCTGAGGAAGAGGCCCACACAAACTGGAGAAGTTCATGGAGATCTGTCTTCCATGAGAGGGATGCTATGTTGCTGCAGGGGAGGTCTGTGAGGTGTATTGCCCCTGAGGAGGAAGGAGGGGCAGAAATGACATGGAACAGACTGGGACTGATCACAGTACCCATTCTCTGCGTCTCTCCACCGCTGGGAGGGAGGAGGTAGCAGAGCTGTGCCTGGGAAGAATGGAGGGTGGAGGGAAGGTATATTTAAGATCCAGCTATATTTGTCACCATCCTACTCTGATTTAATTGATGAATTGGTGGTGGTTTTGTTTAAAATAAATTTCTTTTGTTTTCCCAAGTGGAGTCTGTCTTTTGCCTGTGACCATAATTGGTGAGTGAATCCTCCCTGTCCTTCACCTCAACCCTCAAGACTTTTATTGTACTTTCTCCTCCACATCTCACCAGAGGGGGGTAGGACTGAGTGAGTGCCTGTGTGGTTGTTTTGTTGCCAGCTAGGTGAGTTTAAACCATGACACTGGATGAGGAGGTCAAGGGACAGCCTTGGTTCCAAATTTGTTTCTTCAGAAGCTCTTGATCAACCTCCAAGGGGTACCTGAATTTTCAGATTGCGTTCAGAGCAGAGATGAAACATGGATCTGGTTCTGGATTATTACAGCAATTGAAACTCATGCTGCAGAGATTGTTTTTATATTTTATATTTTATATTTTTTTAACCCATGGATAAGGCAAATTGTTTGTGATACTCAACTATAAATTGAATTTTTACTCTTATCAGCATTTGCTTTTGAGAATAGGCAGAAGACAAGAGAAGCACAAATGGTTAGTTCAGCCCTAAGGCCCAAGGTCTGCTCAAAAGACAGAGACCTGAAGAGGATTTACCAGGATTGCTAATGTGTACACATGAAACAAAAATTCCAAGGGAATTAAAGATAAACACCTTTATTTCTCTGTCCCAGCAAAGCTGAAGTAAACAGTACTGTAATGAGGCTATCTAGCTATTAAAGAGCATGACTAAGAAGTCAGTGGCAGTTGGTTTGATAATGTTGCTGACAGCCTGAATGATTCCTTTCCTTCAGCATTCACAAAAGGAGCTGAAGGTCACGTTTCTGTGAATAGGATACATTTTCCTGGGGGGAAAGTGAAATGTTAAAAGGCTTTATAATTATACCAGAGCAGATAGGCAATTAGAAGCATTAAATGTTGACAGGCAGCAGGTCCTTATGAATTATATCTTAGAATTCAGAATTCACAAGAAGTGGCAATGGAAAAAAACCAAAAATCTTTTTCTACTAAATTTTGATAGGTGACCACAGACAAGAGCAAGGGGTAGGAAAAACACTAAAAGACAGATGGAAGGGTTTTATACAGTAATACTGACTAAGAATTAACCAGGAGAAAGAAAGAGTCAAGCCAGGTCTATGTTTGGCTTGAGCAGAAGGTATAAGAAATGCTCTTCAGGGATGAAGTCAGCAAAGCATCTGGTGATCTTGGGCCTGTAATGAAACGACCTAAGAATGGCTGTCAAAAGAGAGAGGAAAATATAGTAGCTGAGGAAGCAGTGAAAAGGGATCAAAAAAAGGAATGGCTTAAGTTTTCCTGTCATACACATTCAGCTCAGTCCCAGGACAGCCTGACACTGAATGAATGTCACAGCAGAAGGAATGGAAATCCCAGAGTACATCCTCCAGTTCAGAAATGGTCTTTACAGAAGTAAAAAAGCTAAACACTGTCCTCTCCTTGATGTTGCTCTCCATGGTTTCTGTGCTGGGCTCAACCTCCCACTCCCAATAATACCTTACTATAAAAGTGGAAACAATCACAGCTGACTTCAGTTAACCACATTTCTAGATATTTGCATGGTTTCCATGTCTGAACATACTTATCCCAAGAAGCCTTGGGAGGCACTGGGGTAAAGATCATTTCAGTTCCCTGCAAGAGTAAAGTGAGGTTCTGCCAGCATTTCTGTCTGCTTGAGAGTTATTCGGAAGAATGAGAGTTATAGTAAGAGCAGAAGATTGAATTGTTGCAATTAAACATGCTGTCATAAATGATCTTATGATAGAGAAGAATTATCTTTTTCCTAACATTAACTACAAATAGTACAGAGGATAATGACCAGTCCTTTAGGCTTCTTTCTACTCTAGTGTATGATGTATAATACCTTTTCCCTTTGATTTTCTTTTTCTTTTTTTTTTTTTTTAAAATCTCATTATCACTGTGCTATGGAAGCATGTAAAGACTCTGCCAAGATATCAGATTCTGCAAAAGAAACAGGGAAACAGGGAAGAAATATGTTGTCTTGCAATTACAAGCTCTATCAGGCCAGTTGGATAAAGTGGGGAGGAAATAGCTCCCCATGCATGAAATAGAAATAATGCTGAGGTACAGAGAAAAAAAAGTGATTTGCCTATGTCATGAAGGAATTTAATAGAGAAGCTTCAGAATGGGTAGGGGTGGGATGAAGAACTAATTTCAATGCCTTATTCAGCAATGAGCTTCAGGTTTATCCAGAATCTCCATGAATAACTAATACAAATACTGTGATAAATAGCAATGACAAATAAAGCTATGCAGCAATTTATGGATATATTTTTCCTATTTGCATTTTTATGTCTTTTAAAAAGCAATTATTTTTTCTTAAAGGCAAAAAGTAATAATTTTTTCAGAAAATTCTGAAGAGTATTTTGTTTGGTTGAAGAGATAGAAAAAAGCTATTAGCAGGAGTTGAGTAGTTAAACTGACTGCTTTTAAGTCAAGAGAATCCATCATTCTAGTATTACCTGAAGAAATCTGTGGACTTGCATAAGTCATCTAACTTCCTCATGTCTCCACCAACCCCAGCAAAAAATAGGAAAAACACTCATAATCTTACATAGAAAGAAATTTCATAGCTGATCTGTCTCCACTTCAAAAGGGAAGTATAGAAATAAAGAAAATGATTGTTGTTTAAATACTAGGAAAAAAATTACAGAAATAAGATGAAATAAAGAAAATGTCTGGATACTGTAACCCACTTTGACAATGATCCAAGAGTAAACAAGGTCTAGGTATCTAACAAGAATTAGCCTAGTCATTATGCACTTATACAACGGGCACAATTATGTTCATTGCTACAGTATAGTAAGTCCATTTTACACTCCAGCTTTTGCCTGCAGTCATCCTGAGCAGAGATGGATCAGGAATCTCAAAAGCAAGAGGCAACTCAGTCTAGCTGTAAGGTGGTGAAAATCAAACCACTTGGATTGGATTCCCAGTTCTTCACTCAATCTGCTCTGTTGGGGAATTTTGTCTCATTTCCTTTTCAGTCTTTTTCTATTTTGTCAATTGCAATTTTTTATTTTTTTTTTTTTTAAGAAAAAGCATTTATAGTGTTTACTATATTGAAATACTGATCTTCTCAGTAAGACCTAGGCACTGTTTAAACCTATCTTTATTTTAGGGAGAAGTGTCTATTTATTTCCTTTCTAATTACTGTTCAGCATGTCATTCTATCGGAAATGATCTAGGAAAACCTGACTGCTAAAGAAACTGTTCTAGGAACCTGCTCAGGAATTTTGCATATACTACACAACAAGACAGGATAAAGAAATTCTAAAATATTAAAATTAATTGTTTAATATAAACAAGTCCACAGCAGCATTATTTTATGCTTTGATCTAAAATATGTCTGACAAACATTGTAAATAGAACCAATTGAAAATGCTGTAAAACATTCAAATAATCAATAGGTTTAATTGTGAATTTGGGAAAGACATTTTCAACAATTCTATCTTTCAAAAGCATTAACTACTGAAAGACAACCTTATCTGAGCTGAGAAGGAGAGCAAAATCCAAGTGAAATTCTCTCAATTTTGTTATCATTTTCACCTAAAGAAGGTTTTCTTAATCCAAAATGAAACCTATTTGTTCATCATTGGTTAAAAGGATATCGCTCTTTTACATACTTTTTGCTTTAAATACACGGTTACATGATTGGTCTTGCTACAGCAACTGTTGTCCGTTATTTTGTTTATAAATTTTATTCAAAACCTGAACTTTTTCTGACATCCAGTTTTGTTCTAGGAGCAACCTCACTAAGCATAGCAATGAATATATGAGCTTTCCACTGCTGAGTGTCAACCACTGGTAAAAGAAGCCATGTCAGACTACAGTTCTGTCAGGTACCATTCCTGTTCTGGTCTCTGTGTGAAAAATCAGTTATTTCTCTTCATCCTTATCTACTTTCATTGACACTCTAGTTTACAGTGTAAGGGCATCAAAAACTTCAGCACCTTAGTGTGTTGCATGTTTCTTAACATGGGAACTGTTGATTTAGCAAACTATAAGGCATCGAAAAGCACAAAAACTATTACTGAAAACCAAAAGCTCCACCTGTCAGTAAGCAAGCAAAGTGAAAGGCAAAATAGAATTAGTTAGCTTATCTCCAAAAGTAAGGTTGATTTATGTTTAGTCATGAAGGAAATTCATTGTGGAAACATTAATCAAGATGGTTTAGAGATTGTATCAGAAGGTTAAGCAATCATTTGATTAGAAAAGTCTGAGGAATTGTGGGCAATACTGTTCTTCTGAGGAAGGAGGGCACATAGCTGAATAATGATGCTGGTGTCCAGAACGTCTTTAAGATCCTGCTACAGATATTAGTGAACATACCCCATGCCATTCATGTGAGGCACCAAAGTACCTGCCCATATACCTGTGTACAGCTACTGCATCAGCTGTCCCCCTTGGCTCCAGTTCATGAGAGTTTAGGAAATGTTGTGTCTTAAATGAAACACAGTGTCTATTTCCAAAAGTCCCAGATTCAGGCCAGCATAAAGCCAGGGCACAAATGTAGTTTAAAGTTTCCTTTCTATTGACCTTGTTGTAGTCAGAGGGATTCAAACCTCCCTACAGCTAGGTACAGGCCCGAGGGAAGCTTCTCCAGAAACACAACGGCATGCGTCTGCTTCTACATTTCCCTTTCCTCACTCTGGCATTATTTAGGTGATTCTTCCTATCCTTTGTCAGATCTGAGTATAGGTAAGTCTCTTCGTTTGAGCCTTGGTAATGCTCAAAGAAATGGGGTCAAGCAAAAACTACTGGAATGATTCTACAAGTTCAATGGTAAATGCTCTTCAGGGTTACTCTTAGCCGACAGTCAATGTGGCTAAGAAACGTCTTGGCTGACTTTCTGCTGTTCTCAGTATCCAGTTTGGACAGAAGGATTTTTAGTTTTCTATTTAAAATTCAGAATTGGTCCTTGGAATTGAATATAGAGTCAGAAGTTCTCAGTGAATTTTGAAATTTAAGAAAGAATCCCAAGATACTTATATTCCTTGTAACATTAAATAGCATTCAATGAAGCATTTCCTAAAGAGATGAAAAAAATATAAATTACCATTTATAAATATATATCCTGCTTTGGATGTCTCACTTTACCTGCATGATGTTAACGTTACTGTGCATTCTGCTTTTCCCTATTGTTTTTATCTCCTGAGTAGGTTGCTGGACAGCTGAACTTGAGAAGATGTAGAACAGTGTTGCATGTGGATTCTGACTGAATCTGTTCTTTCTGCTATGTTTGCCAAGAATTATACAGGTGAAATCACTCACCTTGTCAACAAGGACAATCCTGTGGCACTTGCAGAGGAGAAAAAAAAAACCTGCCTTTTTCTGTTTTTATCTATTTATCAGCATAGAAATACCAGAGAGTGTTTCCTTCCTACCCCAGGTATTCAGTACTACAATGCTATTGTTCATATGCAAAAAAAAAAGAGGCACAGGTTTGGTGCAGCCACATAGCATGCACAAGTGAGAGTGGACATGAGACCTCTGACCTCCTATTTCCATCAAACACACTCAAAATGAGGGCAACAGATTCAGATCCCACCAATGCTGACCTTGGCTCACTAGAGCTACATACAAGACATATCCCAGATACAACCCCAGCATCACTGGATATTGACTACGTTTAGAGCTGTGATGCTACAGTAATACTAATATATTACTCATCATCAACATCCAGACCCAGTTTTCAGGGTACAGCTGCAGTCTACTCTGTGCCATGATTCACTGTTCAGACACAATGCCAAGTTTATCAAAATGCTTAAGTCAAGGATGATGTCACAGCCTCAATTTACAGAGGCCTATGACTAGGCTTATACAGCTCATACAGCCATCATCTACCAGCCTGGCAGGACAAATCGGTCATATACACATGTATTTATGTAACCATTTCCAAGTACAAGCTATCGCTTTTGGGAATCACATTCTATATTTCAGAATGTAAAGCCAACAGTCCTGACAGCTTTATCAACATTTTTTTTTTTTTTAAACTCCAGTCAGTTTAATGTCCTTATGTTGGAATAAAATCTTTTACCTAAGACTCTTGAAAAACTGATAACTGAATATCCCTTTCATTGCCTTTGTTATTCAGGATTCAGCTGGAACGGTGCTGTGCATAACTGTGTCATCATGTTCCTCATTCTACCAGGATGTGGTCTGTGATTCGCCAAAAAAACCAGGAGCTCATGTAGATATGTGAATAAATTGCACAGTTGTCCCTTGGTAAATCTGAAATGACACTTGTATGCTTCTACCTGGCATCTCTTCATTCATGACATCTATAGAACCACAGACCAGGTGGGCCAGAGCCCAGGCCTGAATGTACATCTTTATATGTTGCTTCAGAGATCACTGTTGCTGGCTCTGCATAAACATGGTTACAACCATTAAAAAAACAAACCAAAACAAAACCCAACCAACCAACAAACAAACAAATGAAAAAAGAATAGGAGGCAAGTCTAGTAATAGATCAAACCAACAAAATAGGTTGGGACCATCATTGTTTTCCATGGTGATCAGATTGTTGATCAATCACAAAAAAAATCCTTGTGAGCAGTGCCATTCTGAGGTGCTTCAAAACTCCTACCCCAGCCACTGTTCCCTTGGTGGTTCCCAGGGAGGACTGGCACAGAGTTGTGTGCTTTAATGACCTGACCCCCCTAACAGAATTCCTCTTGCTGTTGGTCCTGTTACAAATCTGAAACAGTGAGACTTGCTTAAAAAATGCATATAAATCAGGCAGAAGTCCTCCGAGCTTCAAACCACAGCCCATTACAGTCTGGAAGACAGGAGAAAGACATAAAATATGGGTTTGTTTGCCCATATCAATTGCCTTTTTATCTCCTGTCTTCTAGGCGCAAAGTCATTTGAAGTGAGGAGATGTCAGTTTTGCTTTGTATGTTCATGGCTTCATTGTAATAAATTATGTCTTTGACACATTTTTGCAAAGAAGGAAAGGAAAGAAAAAAACCTGCCCAAACCTTGTAGTTTCAGGTACAGAGAGATTATATGTATTCTGGTGATGATTTTTGACATCCAAATAAATAAGTCGAGTGTCTTAAATAAGACATCAGAAGGCAGGCGTCAGACACCACACTATGCCATGCTGGTTTGCTGCAAGTGAAAGCCATCACCCAGCTCTGTCCTGCCTGGGACACAAAGTCAAAACCCTGGAAAGGTGGATGCAGAGATTTGAGCCTGTGGGAACTGCATGCACAGCTGAAGCACACCACAGCTCTCACCTTAATTATGGTAGTGAAGAGATGCTTTGGGTCTCACTAAATGGGGAGAAAGAATTTAAATTGCCCACACAAGTTTGAAGACTTGTCTTTCATGCCTCGCACAAACTGCAAACACCTGAGAAAACACATCAGAATAGCCACAAAAGCAGGGGACAGCTAGAGTGCCACAGCCACCCCACATTCAGTCCTTGTGCAGCCATGGGAGGCACTCATACCTGCTACCTCTCTTCACTTGCTCAGCTGTGAAACAGCTATCGCGGCTTCTCTCAGTGGGGGATTAATTAAAGTTTGTAAAGCGCTTTGGATATACTCAGATGAAATATCCTAGAGAAGCACAAGATATTTAATCCTTTGATAATATTTATTTGGCTGATGCATGCACTAGAAGGGGAAGGAAAACCAGGGCACATGGCTGTTTAAAAACATCCTTTCTCATTGAAAAGGGCCAAGCTAAATTAAAAGGTTTGTGGAATGTGTTTCCTGTCAAGCCTTGGGCCTGGGGGGGAAAGCACTGGAGGAGGATTTGTGGCTGTAGTTTGGTGATGTGACTATCTGAGCACAACTACAGGGCTTTCTATGATTTGTGAGACTGAGGGCTGACATTTTGTCACTCTGTAATATTGCACTCTGTTCATTCCTGCATTACTGTATCATTCGGTTCAGCTACAGCGTATTAATTGTATTAATTGCCTATCCAGATAAAACTAGTTTATGCTTTTTTTGTCTGAATTTTTTTAACTGATGTAGAAGATAGTGACTTTATACTGTTCTGCAAGATTATGGAATCTTTCCTGAAAACTCTGGTAAAAATTAGCATTTTGTTTCACTAACTAAAAATCTTAATCTTTCAAATCTGACATAAAATATGTATTTACTCCTCTCACTTTATTAATTTTAATTTGTTGTGATCCCATATTTGCTGTTTTAAGAATCCTCTCAATCTAGTTTCAAGATTCAAAGCCAGACAAACAGTCTATAGTGCAGACTTCACATCTGTATCGTGTTACACTTGGCAGGAGAGATAGGTGCATTCATTTACTGGAGCTCAGCATGGGGTGAGGGTTCAGAGGTTATCATTCCTGATGGCTTACATCTTTACAGATGTTTTCCCTTTATGAACAACAGCCGCTTGTCAGTCACAGCTCAAACCTAAAAAGCAAATGCCTATACCTCTTTTTCATAATTATTTCCATGTTTTGCAGAGTCCTTTTTTTAGCATTCAGTAGTGGGGAAATGATTACAGATTAACAGTTGCAAAAGATTAGTTAATATTTTAAATTTGTGTGGAATATGACAAACTAAAATAATAGTGGAAAGTATAACCATAGTCAAAACATATGTGAAACCTAATCTTCAACAGTCTTGACTTAATATTAAAGCCTGTAACATATTTTTCCAGTGTTGCCACTGCAAAAATACTGAATGCACACATGTAATACACATCTCTATAGAACTGAAAATCTAGGTGACATATTGCAGTAAAACCTAAATTTGACTGGATCAGATTTAGGTTCTTGACTCATTAGAGTCGTGACCTTTAGTATAGTCTTGGTTTGAATCCTCTAGCCATTTACCAAAAAAAAAATGAAGTATAGGATCTGGGTAAGAACAAATGCCATTTGACAGAGGGAAATTCATAATCAGGTATTAGGTGATTTACTCAAATCTCATGGGAACCCTATGAATGAATTTAGAAATTAACCTTTGTTTTTGTTTTTTTTTTCCTCCTGAGCAGTCCAGGTTAACCCAGTAATTTTTTTCCTTGCTTGCATTGAATAATACTTAAGGTGGGTGTCACAAACCCAGCCTTAATCTAAACAAGAGGTCCAGTGATCACTTATTCTGAACTAACTTTCATACAACAGATGAAAACTTGTTTTAAGCTTTGTGAAATATTTAAGCAAATTGTGGTCATGGCGAAATTCATATGGTGTACAAACAAACTCTCTGTCATCCAGAGCACGAGCCAGAGCAGTGGTGTGAATTTTACATAAAATGAATATCACTTTGCAGAACAACAGATATGGAAGTCACACAAGACCAGTTACCACAACTTAGCTAAGGGGAAATCTGAAATTGCTTCCATTAAATCATGGAAGATTATCTGACCACTCCTTATTTAAATATTTAATTTAGCTCTCCCATTATTACAGTTTCATTGTCATGTCTAGAAAGAAATGTACTTTTTTTCTGCATATGGTTTTAAAATTCTAGCTGTGATTATATATGCATAAGTTCTTTATAATAAAGAGTACCTACAGTGACTTGAGATCTGAAATCTGCATTATGCGTTTGGAAAGACTGAGTGGGGATGGGTGACTTGTCACAAGCAATAAAAAATGTCAGTGGCACATTTGTGTGTAGTCTGTGAATGCTGTTTGATGTACTTATCAGTTCCTTCCTACAATATGTCGTAGTTACCGAACAGCACAGCTTGGCTATTGATGGGTAAAAGAAGCAGAAGATAAGAGAATAGGCAGACAGTGATTTGGATTCTGCAGATGATATTTTGCAGGTTGGAAAGGACAAAGGCAATCTGCAAGCACCAGCAGCTGATACAGCCTCAATAGGAGATAATTCTGGGCTTGGAAACAGAAAAAAACATGCACAGTAAATCATGCAAATCAAGACTAAATGGTGGGGCATTTGACAATAAGGCAGAAAATGCTGGAGCTGGAGGTTAGGTTGTTTTTTTTTTAACATCAATTTTATAATAAACGTTGTTGGACTGATAAATTATCAACCTCTTGGGGTGCAAAAGGCTGTGTCAGTGGAGCATACTGGGATATACAACAAACTTGTATTGGGAAGAGGAAGGATTGAGTAATAGTGCCTCTAGATCATCTTTAGTGACTTCCCTGAGTCCTCTGAGAAAGTCACAAGTGGGTAAGAAGCAGACAGTTGGTGGGAGGGAGTGGCACCAATTTCCAATATTTAAGGGAGAGAGGTTCTTTCTTCCACTTCATTATTTCCTGTTAACTTCTCCTTCCGTGAATATTTATATATTTTTAAAAAATCAAATGAAAAAACAAACAAAACCAACACAAAAGCAGTGAGACTGTTTTATATGTGCATCCCTCCATAAAATCCCTGGAGTGGATGCTGACCAGATAAAGAAAGCCAAATGGAGCTACCATTGTCACTGCAACATCTTTTGGGAGACTGTGATACTTGCGGATAGAGAAAACGACCAACTGTGGCACCATGCCATGGAACTGTCAAATTATTCTGAGTGAGGATGGTAATGAATGTGTATCACTGATACATACAATTTGCTTTTAAGCAGGTAGGTAGAGCTGTGACTGAACAGAAACCATTAAATTATGAACAGAAGGAGAGCTATCTAATTTTCTGCCTTCCTAAGGAAATGAACAGTTTTAATGATATCTGAAGACTTTAAGTTTGCCCTTCCTCCTGTAATTTTCCTCAATTGTTTCCTTTAAATACAGCAAACCTAATTCTCTAATCTATTCCATCAACATTGTGTTGGTACAATTCCATAGATGTTTTTGTGGAGAAGCTGTGTTTCGGTTTAGTGCAGTGGAAGGAAAAATTAAGTTCATTGTTCAAAAGCTCCTCTGACAATGAGATGAGTAGAATGCATCATTTTACCTCACTTCCTCTCCACTACTGGAATCTTCTGAAAGAAGAACTTGGGTTAGGGGCCCTTTCATAACCTGTGTTGCATCTAGACTTTCTTTCTCACTTCCACACAGAGGTTTCATTCAGGACCAATTGCACCAGTTCTTAGAGAAGAACATGAAAATCGGGCAAATAAAAGAACAGAGGACACATAGGTTGCAAAAACTCACTCATCATCAGGACGTTCTGTCTCCCACTGGCTGTAGGCATGCAGAACCACAAAAACTTTCCATCTAATTTCATTGACAATGTAATTGATACATAATTTGGTCATTATAAGATCATATCCTAGAAAAGTGGTGTATTCAAATACATATTTAGTAAAGAGTCCTACAGTATACAGTTTAGAGTAGGATCAGCTTGTACAGCTCAAATAAGAATAAAAACTGTTTATAGTGAATTCTCTGTCTTGTATTGACAGTTTCTTCACTGCTGATCTCTTTCTCCATTTTTTTTTAATATAAATGAAAAATTTCTATATATGAATTTCTTACAAAGATGGCTTTCTGCTATTGTAAATTGACCTTAAACTCTGTACCTTGAAGAGCAGAGGTAAAAAATATATGCATTAAGGATATTTTCAGTACATAATGCATGTCTTCTCAATACCTTTTATCTAGTTCTAATTAAAAGCATTTCACCACCAAAACAACTTGATGAGTTTATGACATATTGACTGTCCTGTAACTATGTAACATAGTTAAATGTCTCTCTCATTGTTTTAATCTCTGATGTTTGATATTTAGCAGAATCAAACATCAGAGATTAAATAAAAATATAATAAAAGTATAATTTTGAATCCATCATCCTGTAAGTCTTTAAAATAAATGTTACTAAAATGCTTTTTTTTTTTTCCAAGTTTTAATAAGATCTGTTTAACAAATAATTCTGGAAGGAGTGGGGAGAAGGGAAAATGCATGAAATATTCATAAATGCCAATATGATACAGTCAATAGGTAGGACTTATTAAGCTAAAAGCTTCTTGTACAAGGCATTCAAGTCTGGATTCTCAGCTGGGACAGTCTGAAATAGCTCTGTGTAGATCACACTTTTCCTATTTCCCTATACTGATAGGGGCAGAGCCTGTAGAAGGAGGGAAAAATTGTCCACTTTCTTTTTGTTGTTTGTCTGAAATGGTCAGGAGAAGCAAGTCCCTTCTGGAGTTCTAGCATACTGACTTTGGATGCTAAAACACCATTTGGAAGTGATGCACAAAAAACATGGATAGGACCAATGTAATTCAAAGCAGGCTTTTGTTTCTATGCATCTGTGCACATCTGTGCATATCATCCATGATACTCTGATGGGAGTTGGCTGTGGGGGTGTATATTGTGAAGGCCTGTAACTCTCTCAGTGGTAGTGTCATTTGTGTATGGCCAGGGGTACGTCAGGGACCATGGATATGGATTGAGGTGTATGACATATGACAGCTACAAATAAGACTTAAGAAAAAATGGAACAGGGCTCTGTGTGTGTAAGTGGGTTTGAAAATGTAGTGAGATCTGGGAAAGGACCTTGATTAAGAATGATTGGGTCATAGGGCATCCTGCTTTGGCCAGGAGAGTTTTACAGCACATCACTCCCTCTGAGGCTGTCAGGGACAGCATGAACCTCAGCATTTCACTGGACAAGAACATCTCCCTCTCTAGCCAAGGGCCAGGGGAATTAGCTTGTTTGCACAATAGCAGAAAAACAGATGTCTTTAGTCCACCTCCTCCATCAGCCCTTAGCCTTTAAAAAATCAGACTAAACAATTAGCCATGTACTTCTGGGAGTGTCTGTGTCACAGGCAGAATCTCCTGAGTAGCCCTGATAAGCAGGGAATGACTCAGGCAGGCTGTGGGTTTCTTTTGGAGCTTTCTGCATTCAGGAGCAGGTAGTGGTGGGACTTAATCCTGCACACGACACATGCCTCGTGGCATCTGCCTGATTCTTCATACTAACCTTGTGTGGAAAAGGGGAAAACACAGTAGCTGTGTATTATTATATTAGCTGGAGACAAGACTGAACTCTTGATGGAGTTTCAAGGTGTGCTGTGGAGGCAACAGGAAGTGGGATGTTAGAGGGATTTCCCTTTAGCTGCTTGTTTTTACACATTTGAGTCAAAAGGATGTAATCTCAGGAGACTTTCCCTGTTCAACCGAGGGGTTTGTTGTCACTAATGTATTTGTGGTGATTCTGGGAATTCCTTACTGAAAAAAAATGAAGTCTTGGAGAAAATATTCTGTGGAGTTAGGTGTCTGCATGGTTTTGTGCCTCTTGAAAGCCTGTTTTATTTTTCTGTAGGACAAAATGTCAATTAAAGCTATTCCTGTAACATGTCACTAGAGGGACATGAAAATGTGGAATAGATTAGCTCCTGTTGTTCTTAGTTATTGCTCTTTAATGTGGAAAAACAGGGCTTTGCCTTCTTTGACTGAATGAAAGAGCTTTAAACCATGATCTTTGAACTGCTTACTTAAAAAAAATGAAAACACATACTAGTACTGAAGATACTGTAACAGTATAGTGGTACACCAGCAAGTCTTCAAACATAGGATAAAAAGAAGCAGTGTCTTTTACAAGTTCTTTGGAAATTAACTTCCTAATATCAGGTATTTATATTAAGCTTATCCACACACATGCACATATTCCTTTTCATAGTGTAGATAAAAAGTATTAGACCTACTTTCAGTTCAGAGTGTGAGCTCTAGCTATGAAACTTTCAGTGTCACTTCTCGGTTGTGTTTGGCAGCCATGTGGGAAAATGAGGCTTTATCGTGGGCCATTGCAGAAATGCTTCAGTGAACAGCTGGGAGGTAGCAATGAAACTGCTTCTCAGCAAGCAGGTTTCCTCCACCCTTGTGCAATATCAAGCAAACAAGTCCAGCTTCAGTCCTCTCATGGCTCGTACTGGATCAGAAAAGGACCATCCTCTTGGGATGGTCACAGTATCCTGTGTTGAGCTGAGTCAGGAGGCAGTTGCTGCAATGACTGTCCCATGTGTTCAAAACCTGCTGCATCCCAGCTGAGACCTGTGCTGACTGCCTGCAGGACACCATGTGTGCCTCCTGAGGTGCCATGGGCACCCTGGGTTGACATACAGGCTTCAGGTTTGCAAACACACATCAAGAACACAGCCTGGGGTAATCCTGCTGTTTTAAGATTAATGATATCGTTCTTCAATATCAGTAGGGAGGTAGTTGACGCCCCATCCCTGGAGACATTCAAGGTGAGGCTTGGTTAGGCTCTGAGGAACCTGCTCTAGTTGAAGATGGCCCACCTCTCAGCAGGGGTGTTGGACTAGATGACCTCTAGAGGTCCCTTCCAACCGAGACATTTTTATGATACTATGATTCTCATTTATCCTGAAATCTGTCCATGAGGGCTCAAGGCTTGTACAATCCAAAATTGGGAGTAACCAGTTTTTGGTTACAAGTAATTTTCAAGGAAGCAAATGTGCCACAGCTGTCAAAAAACTCCTTTTGTGAAAGCTGTTGAGAAAGCACAGCTGAGGCATACCCTCTCTTGGCCAGCCTGGCTTTCAGACAGCTCCAAGCATATTTTCATCCTATCTGGCTCAGAGACATGGGGTTTGCACCAATTTGCGTCACCCCCTCCAGGTCTCCAAGTCTCCACAGTGGTCTTGGCTGGCCCAAGCTGCTTCCAGCCCTCCTCTCACACTGAAACAGGTATCCATAAAGTGGAGACATTTGGTGTCCAAAAGGGATGAAAACATTTCTATTTCTGGGGAGGGGACAGGAGAAGGGAGCTGGTGATACTCTTGTCCCCTGGACGTACTCCAGGTGGGGAACTTTACTTGTACACCGCTTGTCCACAGCAACTGCAAGGGTGCTGGGTATTGTTTTCCTTTGCAAACAACCTTTCTGGTGGCTTTTGTTTTGCATGAAGTAATTAAGGAGAGGAAGCTGAGCCCTTTCCCTTCATGCTTTTGTTTTGCCTGTGTATCACATTACAGGTGCAGGGGTCATGGTACGAGTGTGTCAAAGCCTGGTGACAATTAATAGAGAATTTGTGTTGCCGCTGCTTTGGTGGAAAAGCAGAGGCTGGCCATTTTTTTTAGGGTTTATTATTATTATTATTATTATGGCTTGTTTTAACTTTGTTTTATTTTTAAAGAATGTAAAGACTCAGGAGAGTGTTTAGGTTTAGTTTGTCCTTCATTAACTCTTGAATGGTTATGCATGCAGTGTGATTAGTTACATGCTGTACCTGTCACTGTCACTGCCCTTTGTTCAGACTAGATAAAATACAGTAGTACCTCATTTCAGTAATAGGCCCGACCTAGAGTAAAATGAGCAAATTCTTGCAGAAAGTGCAATAATTGCAATTGATTTACTCTTCTATGGGGAAATAATGTCTGTCTCAAACAATAACATCAGCTTTTTCTTAATTGCATTACATTAATATCATATTAATCTGTATTCATAACCACATACAAAGCTGTGAAGCACATTTGGGCTGTGAGAGATTTTTCTCCCTACCCTAATGACACATGCAACTATCAAAATATGCTACCAAATATAGGAAGCCCCTTTTTCTCATTCCACAGAAGAAAATCAAAAGGGAATAAAAAATAAAACTCTGGCCCATAATCAAGAAAGCTGTATCTCACCTACTGCAGTCCAATATTAATTTTTGTTGTTAATACCATGGTGGGGATGCTGCTGTATTAATGATGTATGGGAGCTCCAGACTATTTCTTATTCCTGGCTCAAAGCATCTGCTTTCAACAAATATCTTTTGAACATATATGTGAACTTTTGGCTACCTACACTTAAGTTCACCTGCCAAGATGGAATTGTGCCTGATCCTGACTATGGTCCAACTGTTAGGACATGGAGGATACCAGCCTCTGTGGCCCTGTAAATGCCATTTTGTTGCAGAAGACATCCCTTTTCTCCCAGTGGCATGGTGCATGTGGCTCCTAGCTTTGGGGAGCAACCAGCCTACCTGATTTCCAGATGATGTCAATCCCAGGCAGCTGACTGGGGTGTTGGAGGAGATGCAACAGTAGGTCTGAGTTGGCACTGAGGGAGATGCTCTGGCATGACAGGCCCCCTGACTGCAGGGTCTCTGCAAATGCTAGTCACAGTGAGTGCTGGGTCCTTTGCAGGAGAGTCTCAGCCTTTAAAACCAACACTTTTCAACAGAGGAGAGTAATAGCTAAAATCCTGATTGCTTTTCTCATTCCTGAGATCAGGTTACACAATGTGGACCACCTTGTGAGTAAGCTCTTACCAGCATAGATAGATATATTTTGTGAAAATTGCTTAATTTTTATCTGTAGGGGAAAAATTTTCAATTCAGAGGCAAAAATCCCAGTGTCTGATGTTGTCAAAACACAAAATTTCACAGTATAGTATTTGGCATAAAGGCTTTTTTAAAAAATATTTTTATGTTTTACACTGACAGCTATTTGAAAGGCAGGATTCATTTTAAACTTTTAAGCAATTGGACACATTTGCTTATTTGGAACACAATACGCTGAGCTCTCCAAAGTGACCTTGTGTTTAATTTTTGCAAAAATTATACCTGTTCTTTTACAAGCTGGAAAAGAAGTAAAAATGGCAGAATCTCCCATGAAGTGATAAGCCTCATTCCTCATCTACTCTGTCTGGATTCAAAACATCACAGGGATAATTTTCCAAGAAGGTTATTTATAAGCTTTTGACTATGGAAACTTTTTGGCGTTTTCAACCTGCAGTGTGTGGAAACAAACAAGGAAACAAAACATTTCCATGGTTTTTGATACCTGAAACAACAGGTGCTGAACCCATAAATAATAAAACAAGAATGGGGAATTGAACTACTTTTCATCATTTAACACTCAAGGAGGCAGTCAGTGGAACTGTCCGAATAGCAGGGTTAGCACAAACACAAAGAACTTTTCACTCCCTGCTCTAATTACATGGGAGAACTTTTTGACACAGGATATTGTGAAGGTCAAAAGTACACATGGGTTCTAATTGGGATCAACAAATTTGATGTAAGAGGTCTATCAGGGGCAGTTATGATATTCCAGATGCTACTTCCATCTCAGGAAGTCCTCAACTATAGTCTGCTGGAACAATTCTTATATTTTCTCTGCTTCCTATAGTTTTTTCTTAAATGTCTGTTTCTGTTGGAGGACAGATAATGGGAAGATTCTTGATGTGACCTAATCCCTGTGTCATTGGCTAGTCAGAGAACATGGACAGCAACCATGGCATACTAATGTAAATGGAGAGTTTTAACAAGAGACTCCAAATGAAACAAGACAAAGAAAGCAATGGTTTATATTTCTTTTTAAAAGTACTTATGTATTTCAGCTGACCCTGTTTTCCAGCCTCAGTGATATCTCAGCAACTGTACGACAGTGAGCAGGGACTCTTTGCAGAAAACTTGTTAGAAAAGTGAAAACTGCGTGCCAATATCAGACAGAGGAGATGAGAAGAGAGAATAAAAGGAAGATGATGATTTTAAGATAGTGAGAACAGAGAGGGCCCCATTTGGCAGCTATTTAATGCTTATCTTAATATTGTATTTGGCACCCAGTTACTATAGTGATTGGCAGCTGATTGGCAGGATTACGTAATAGCGCTCTCTCTGTAGAGCAAGAGCCATATTTTGGGGGGTAAAACATCACTTTGTTATTGGAGACAGGAACAATGAGCAGTATGCTCCAATCAAGTGAGGATTTTAAACAGAATCTTCTGTTTAAGCAACCAAATATTAACAACTTCAGAATGAAATGCTAAAGAAAGACAAATAGCCATCAGGACTTCAAGGCTGTCTAGACATCTCATCATCCTCACGACCATCTGACAGACCTTGTGGCTGTTGCCAGGCTGGCAGCACAGAGAGTCTATTGAACTAGCAAGGTGGCACCCCAGCCTCAGGAATCTTCCATTTAAATGCAGGCCTAAAGAAATTGCTTTCAGAAATGTCTCAGAAAAAAAAATGGTGTAAAGAAGGATAGTGGTAATAAAATACAATGTAAGGAATCAGTAAGTATCACAGCAATTTTCCTCTTGGATATTTAAAATAGTCTGGTTTTATTCACTGGGGCACAGTAGTGAGCATGATCCAGCCTTGTTTGCTTCTAAAGGGCAAGTGGTTTGCTGATTTCCTCACAGGACATTTACCATGGCAGTAACAAGGACCTCACTCCTACCAGTGCTGTTTCATTCCTAGCATTTACACAATATCCCTTGATTTTTGAGAACATGGGCCTTGCTGTCTCTCATTAGATAATCCTGGGATTTTCTCACACATCAGTGTGAAGTGAGGGAGTTTTGTTAGAAGGGAAGAAAGAGAATGATCTCCTTCAGGAACTGGCCCACAGAATACATGGCTGGAGTGCTGATGACTTCCTGTCCTGCAGAAGATGCTTTCTAACACCCTTTCCTTCCAGGGACATCTGTTCCTGAATGGACTTTTGTCCTGTGTAAATCAGATTGTGTAAATCAGGCTATAACAGGTGGCCAGAAAGTGATGCCAGACTTCCCAGCCCTCCTGCTTAAGAACAGGTCAGCCAGAATCTCACTCTTACCTGGAAAAAGCTCAAAGCAACACAGTAATAGCCTTTCTGTTCACAGATGTAGAACCCTGGCTGGCTACACCAAGAGAGGGTGTTAAAGGGTGGTCATGCTGCCCAGTGGCTACTATGCCAGGGACCTCCTCAGCTGCTCTCAGACAGCAGCAAAATTCACCTCCTACTCTCAGCTGCTCTCTGGAGAAGACATTTTCCTCTGTGGCCTCAGACACAGCCTTGACACTGGATTTCCTCATGGCAGAAGTAGCCTCTGGTGGGGCACACGTCGTCTCCATCCAGTTTCTGAAGAAACACCTATTTTACCTTTCCTAGACTGTATTTAACACACCCCTACACTAGAGTAATATTCTAGGTATTGCAAAGCCAGTGGAAGCTCCACTGCAGGATTTGAGTACATGCAGCATAGAAACCACATATGTGAATGTGCGTCCCTTGTGAAATGTAGCACAGACATGGTCTGCAGATCAGACAGAGGTGATGAAGATGACAGAGGGGGCTTATATCTGCTCTGGGCACATGTGTATGACTGAATGATGTTACAGGTCCTCTTTCTCTGGAACAGCAACTTGTACAAGTTGAAAACTGGACACTTAGATCTTGGCTTGGGAGACCTAATAGCAACCTTCCAGTACCTGAAGGGAGATTATAAAAAGACTGGAGAGGGCCTGTTTACAAAGGTCTGCAGTTAAAGGACGAGAGGTAATGGTTTTAAACTAGAGAAGAGTGGATTTAGATTGGATGTTAGGAAGAAGTTCTTTACCATGAGGGTGGTAGAACACTGGAACTAGTTGCCCAGGGAGGTGTCTGAGACCCCATCCCTGGAGACATTCAAGGTGAGACTTGACGAGGCTCTGAGCAACCTGCTCTAGTTGAAGATGGCCCTGCTCTCAGCAGAGGGGTTGGACTAGATAACCTCTAAAGGTCCTTTCCAAACCAGACATTTCTATGATTCTATGATTCTATGATTAGTGTCTTGGTGAGTAAAAGAGCTGCTTTTGACTTCCCTTGGTGCATACACTGAATAATTTCTGTGGCCAGTCTGATCTTTTGCTTTAATGCACGACATGGAGCTCTCTGGTCTGCATATGGAGAGATGGGATGTTCCAGGTTTCTCTTGACACAGCCACACCACGGACACAAGGCAGCGGGAGACCTAGGAGAAGCACACACCTTTGTAAAGCAGGCTGGGGTGGGGACAGACAGGGGCAGCTTATTGTTATTATTCTACGATTCTTTTTTTTTTTTTTCTTTTTAATATATATTTATTATATATTTCAGGAGCTGGAATACACTTGCCCCAGTGTAAGAAACAGTGAGCACGGCAGGGTGGCGAGAGGGATTTTATTAAGTTTCTATAACCCCTGATTGAGTTTTATACTATCATCTGGAGATGATAAATCTAACTACTTTCATATGACTTTGAAGTATTCTGGAAACAAAGTGCAGTTTTTAGGTCTGCCTTTCTTCATCCCTGTTTCTCTGTCTTTCAGCAGGACCTGGAAAAAAACCCCTAAAGCCAAGGCAACGACTCCTATTGACTTCAATGAGAGTTGAGTATGGCCCTTTATGACATAGCTTTATAGGTCTCTATGCTCAGAGAGCCATTGTTAGAGAGTAGCAGTTCTCCTGGACTATATGCCAGGGTGCATTTCTTTATAAAGATGCTTTCCTTTGGACTTCCAGCAACGATGACAACACCTATGCATGCACACTCTCTCACACACAAAAGCCACCAAGTCATCCATCTTAGAAAACGTGTTATGCCTGCTAAGCGTTTCTAAATCAAAGACTGATAAATAAAACATGGGTTCAGTGTTAAAAGGAAAAAAGAGCCCTTTTAACGGATTAAAGTGCTCACAGTGCCTGACACTGTGAAATAAGAGTGTTGAGCAGCAGGGCAGTTTAGAAAAAGGACTGGTTCTGCTGACAGGTACAAGCTGTCTTGTGTGTTGTAGAAGCCATTGGCAGAATAAAAAGCCCAAAAGCTACTTTTCCAACAAAGTCTTCCCAGAAGGTAACAAACTGTAGCCATCTATAACTAAAGTTTTGCATGTTCTCCAGCTGAATGTTGTGAGACAATGCTTCTCTTGCTGAAGGGAGAAGAAACTAGTTTTTAAGCCTGCCAAAATAAACAAGCAAACACAATCAACATTCTTTCTATTGCTATAATGGTTTATTCCAGTAGACTGGAAGCTCTGCTGGTTTTAGCAGGCTTGCCTTTTTTTTTTTTTTTTTCCCCCTCAATCTCTTGATTCTTCTTAAAGCCCAGTACACTGTGTTGGGTTGTTAACCATACTTCCAATTACTCCTCAGCACTTGCAAAAGAAGAGATTATAAAGCCCTATGCACTTTTTCATTCCTCCAGGACTGTGAATGGAAAATCCAGTACACCAAAAGGATGCTCTTGTAGAGATGGGAACATTTCTCTGTATGAAGTGGCATTAACTAATTACATTTATTTGGCTGATGAGAGTAGTTGATTGTTAAGACTGATTTTTCTTTCAGTCTTCCCTTCTGAGCCTCTGGTACCTTGATGGAGGGGAGTCTTACAGCAGAGGTCACTGAAAATCCTCCTGAATATTTTATCACTTCTGCTTCTTATGGCTTAGTCTACAAAGACAAATTCTTATGTGTGAAGGGCATGGAGCTGAGAGCAGGGGGAGGAGGGATAAACCTGTGTCTGCCCTTGCTTTACTTTCTGACTAGAACACAGAGCATGTTATCTGTGGAAGTGGCAAAGAGAAAGAATTTGTGCATTAGGATCACACTTGATATGGAGTCTTGTTCTTATTATCAAAAATAGCCCAAATCAATGTGAATGAGAGCCAGATGATTTTGCTTTCGGGATGACAAGGAGCAGTTTTATGCCAGCTGGCATCCCGTAACCTTTTAGGACTTACTTGACTACTTCTCTCATGGATTTGAAATGTTGCAGCAAATGGAAAACCTGGGTTAGAACACAACCAGGCTCTTTCCCTAACCCAGCAGTACAATGTGGCCATGTAGTGTCCACTCTGGAAAAGCCATGTTGCTTCCTCTGCCATTTGAGAACTATTTCCACACAGGCATATAAACCATCTCCAAAATGCCCCGGACAGCAAGACACGTGGCCAAAGATGGTGAAGGAGGGAACCTGTAAAATTAAATTGCACTATTTACTGGAGAGAGCTAAGTTCTAGCTTGCTCTAGGATATCCCTATGCACCTCTATTGTATGCTGAGAATAGTCATCTGCAATCTAATAATGACTTTAACATCATTATAAAATGATGATAGTTTAATGCCTTATGGAAGAAACCACTTTTTGACATACTGTCTCCCTGACAGACCTTGGTGTTCATGCAGGGACTGAATGGGATCAGAGTTTGGCAAACAACACTCGACATCCCCACAGCAAGGCAGCCTTGGCTCTGTTAGCACTAACTTCCCTGGGATGCTGCTTATGTTGGGTTTGGGGCTGTACTGGCACAGCAGCTGATGTTTGATCAGGGGTAAAAGGGAGGTGAATACCAACACCATAACCATATGGGACTGCCATAGATATTGTCATCCTCCAGAGAGAAGGAAGGAGTTTTATGTCTGGCATGCTAGCTCACCCTATATTCAGCAGTATTTGCTTAATGTTATGCCACAGTTGAATATTCTATTTGTCTTCTATTTATTTCATTCACAATAAGCATTCTTCCAGCCTTAGTGGGTCAGAGCTTCTTTACAGCATTTCCCTGTTTTCCAAAACTGATGGAAAGAAGTAATGGGAAAAAAATACTTCTGCTCACAGGAAGCCATTCTGAAATTGTTTTTTAAATATGTATCTTTTCTAAAATCCTGGAAGAAGCTTCCACCTTGGGCAGAATGACTAGGATTTTCCACAGTGTTATTTAACTCCATAGCATCTCCAGCATACTCATGAGGCAATGGCTTTGGTGAAGCACTTCATCTATTACAGCCTGTCTATGGCTCACATGCAGCCTAGGACTTTTCACTTCTTATTTTTATTTTATTTATTTCCTGATTTATTGTAGAATTGACAGTCTGTGGGCTGATATATCAGGTTTGTCCAGCTGGTATCTGCTGCAGGGCACAGTGCATTTGCTATGATTCTCTGCCCGGGTGCTTCAGCCCTGATATGCAGCAAGCACCTCACAGCCTCTGCTGACACTGACAACACCAATTACACCAGCAGTTTTGTAGGGTGAACATTTACCCACTGGGAGCCTGCAAGAGACCAACTCACTTCATATAGGCTATCTGATACATGTTAGATAATAGTGATTTACTGACCACAGCTTGGGTCTGGCAGATTACCTAGATTTCATCAGTCTCCCCTAACACTTTCAGCCTACCAAATCTGGGACTTTTGAAGGAATTAACACCACCCAGAATTTAGATTGTTCCTTCCTGTTTTAAAAATGTTAGTAGATTTGGTTTGTAATCCTCCCTTTGTCCTGACATGGAAGATGAGCAGAATGGGATGTCAGAGCTATATCCCATGAAAATGACTCTTCTTCCACTGCACCTTCTAATCCTCTCTAGTTCTGCACAGCCATGCCAGTAGTAGCAGGATCTCTATGACATGAAATAAAATCAACAGCAAAGAACCAGGCCCCATGAACTAGCTGTAGCACAAGCACAAGTTTAGCCAGTGAAAACCATGGTGATCAGAGCCCTCAAGTCCCTCAGTAGCAAAAGCCCTGATTGTAGGCGCATGCGCATTGCATTGGATGTGTACTTGTGTCCGTGTCAGAGGTATGGAAAGTTCTTGTGGGGTTCCTGACATGCCTCCACCACATGCACCTGGATAGGTCCCGGACCCCCTCCTTACACATATGCTGTTTTGACTTCTCAGGCAGTGGTGCTTTTACAAATCCTTTCCCCAAAGGAATCACTGTGGCTTTTGGGGTTGATCACCATACAGATGGAGTTTCAAGGTGGGGGGGTGTGGGGGTGTGTGTGGGGGGGTGGAGCTGTGGAAAGTGAGTGGGCAAGCTGCTCCAGCAGAAATGAGAGATAGGTGAGAGACTGGTGTGGGGGAAGGAAGGAAAAAAGGCAGTGGGTGGGAAAACAGAGCCACTTCAAAGGGCTCAGACCTTGAAAGCCCAAGGGCTAACATCAATGAAGGCAGGTTTAGGCTTTGATTTCATCCTGTCTCAGTTATGTTACACAAGATGTCTTAGTAATCACCTCCACTTAATATGAGTAATCTTTCCTTCAGACCAGTTACTCATACTCTACTCAGAGATACTGAGACTTCATAAAGGAACAAAATGGTTCTCCTACCCTCCAACAAACTCAAGTCTAACAGTTAACAAACATCCTAAGACATGCTTGTGATTTCTCAAAATCATTTCAGTTTATGCTGCCATTTAAGTCATATATTGGAAATTTTAAACCTAAGAGATTATATTTGCTCAGTTGTGCATAGCAGAGCACTCCAGAGCACAGGAAAGTAGCCAATATCCATTCTCTCATCTTGGATCTGTTCCTGAAGTCTGCAGGTTTCTTTTTGAAGTCTGCCTTGTAGCTGTCATCATAGTCCAGGCAGAAGATGCAGATGTGGTAGAAAAAGAACCTAGGATGGCAATGAGAAAGAAACTCCTAATGAGGCACAATGCTAAAGCCAGCTAAACCTAGCATATTTATAAACCAGCTTTTTGAATTTCTGTGTCTCCCATAGGCATTTTCTCAGCATATCTGCCCTTCCTTTCCTCTTATTACCAATAGATGGTATTTTCTGTGCCATGCTATTAACTATTTTAATATCCCTTTTTAAAAATTAATGTATTTCTAATAAAAATCTTACAATTGCTCATGCAAAGAAAATTACTTATTAAGGTGTACAGCATGTACTGATGGAAAAAGTAACTTTCTGACATTCTCCAGCATACACTATTAGACAGCAATTTCTGTTTTAAAAACGATGTTTCCTTTGTCAGCTGCATTCTCACTTATTGATGTTGAAATGAATTATAGCAGAAATACATACAATGGTGACATTGTTACATTTAACTGCTTTTTTTGGTCTAAGCCAGGATGCTTTTCATAGTCTTACAGTAGCAATATTGTTTGGATTGCTCTTCTTTGGGTTTACTCCTGGTTTTGGGTGACTTGCTTTATCACCTCTCACTCAGAAATAAATGTGTCTATTTTTGCAGCTAATAATTTAAATCACTGTATCATTTCTACTGAATAGGAATACTGGAAGTTTGGTAATTTCTACAGTTTCTCATTGTTCTCCAACTTAACAAGTTACATTTGATACTCTGATCTCTCCTCTTACTTTTTTTTTGCACATATTTGCTGAAATGAAGCATAGAAAGTGTTGATTTTTGTGAAAAAGACGAGCCCTAGTATCTCATCTTCCTCAAAAAGAATTCAGAGGCAAAGAACATTTTTTGATCTTAGAGCTGTGATTCAGGTCATTTTGTTTATAAATTTCTCCCCAACAAATGCCTTTTCTCCACCATTGATATGTCAGACAAGGGGCACAAGTCCTTCTATTGTAAAATACCCCAATATCTCCATTGCAAAGTGAAGGAGAAGTATGCAGATGAAAGGAAGTAGCAGTGTATTATGTCAGAGGAAAATTTTTGCCTTGAAAAGTAATTGTTGGCAATGACTCAGAACATCCTTGGGGTCCCTCTGATACACCTGAGAGGCACAAAGGCACTCTGATACCTGTTTCCTTCTCAGTTTTGTGCTTCTGATTAAAATCTGAGCATTTGCAATATTTTATAAAGGAGTTAATTTCTGTTCTTACAGATCAGAAAACCAATTTCTCCTCCTCATCCATTTTTCCCTAGACTGAACAAACTAAGTGACCAGTTTCTGAAATTAAAGAAGCCCCAGTTAAGCATTATTCCTAAATCTTACTGAAGGGGAAAATAAAAGAAAAACAAAACACAACAAAACAAACAAACAAACAAACAACAACAAAACTAACACAAACCAACCATACCAAACCAAAAGCCAAACCAAAAAAACCTCACAAACCAAACCAACAACTCAAAACCAAACCAAACCTAAAAAAATAATAATAATAACAAAAAAATGTTTAAAGTACATATTTTTATCTTCACCTTAAGAAGAATGAGTGATGCATGAAATTGAAACTAGATTTGCTGGATGAGGTGATGAGTAAAGATGAAGCACTCCTTTGTCTTCTGAGTGAAGTAGGGAGCAGAGCAGTAAGACTGACTCTTTGACCTCCTGAGACTGCTAGTAAGAGTGCCCCATCAATATTGTTGTCTTCTGCATGGAGCTTTCCTTTTCTGAGACTGGATTCACAATCCTCTCTAGGTTACTGGTAAGGAGTAAAGTCTTATTAGATTGACTGTGCAAACTAGGGGTTCTTGAACCTGGGGTTCAATCCCTGTTCTGGTTATCACATCTCCAGGTCCGTTCTGTCCTATGTCGGCCTTTCAGGTTTTAAGAGGAAGCTGTTTGCCTTGGGGAATATCTCATACTATGTGATGATACTGGGCCTGATGCTAGGAGGTATTAAACAGATTTCAGATGGGAGTCTCTTAAACATTTACAATGTCGTAAATATCAATAAAAGACTTACACCAACCTCCACCTACCTCCTTAAATATTAGTAACTTTTGACTGTGTTGCATAATGATGGTGGTCTGCAGAGTTAGAGGCTGCTCTGATGATCTCTCCTCAGCCAATCCAGCTAAGTCCTTGTACAGATAATTCTTTGGAGCTTGTTTTGTCTTGTCATCAGCAGAATTTCTCAAAACAGCCCAAGGAAAGTCACACAACTTGCAATTTCCTGCAAGGATGTTTTCAGAAGCTCAGGGTAAAAAAAAGGACTTTCAACAAGCTGAGCAGGAGACTGCTTGCAAGATGTTACCCATGTTACCTTGAAGATTAAAAAAACCCTACAACCTTTCTGAACAGATTTTTCTTTGGGACGCAAAATAATTTATTTCAACAAGAAAGAATAGAAAGTATCAACTGAGATCAATAACACTGGAAGTCCCTCCTCTTGTTGTGTTCCCATATATGTAACCAATGTTGTTGACACTCCACTCCTTTTCAAATTCACAATTTAGTCTGAAAAGCTTTACACTAAAAATGTTGAAAAATCTCTATTTTTCTTTGCTATTTACCTGTGTTAGTGTACTAACTGAAATCAAAGCCCCCTTTGTGCTTAGACACTGTTCAGTCATAGAATGATTCAACCCCTAAACTGAATAATTTACAGATTAAAAAAAAAAAAAAAGAAAAGAAGAAAGGTACACAGGGGACTCCTTTCTGGGGGGAACAGAAGGCCCCATATGCTGTCTGGACCTATCCCACAGGGAAGTCCGCTGTCTTCCTGGAGCCCGGATCAGAGATTTTACCAGGAAATTTCCTAGACTAGTACAACCCTCTGATTATTATCCTTTATTGGTTATCCAAGTGGGAGGCAATGAAGTTGAAGAGAGAAGTCCAAGGGCAATTAAAAAAGACTTCAAAGCACTGGGAAGCCTAGTAAAAGGACTGGGGGCACAGGTAGTTTTCTTGTCAGTTCCTTCAGCAGCAGGAGGGTACACTGAAAGGAATAGGAAAGCACATGAGATCAATGAGTCACATGGTGCCACCGGTGGAATTTTGGTTTCTTCTATCATGGAAGCATTTACACAGCACTGAGCCTGCTGGGGACAGATGGAGTTCACCTATGCCCAAGCAGGAAAAGAATTCTTGCATGTGAGTTGGCAGGGCTCATTGAAAATGCTTTAAACTAGGCATGAAGGGGGAAAGGGATGGAACCACACTCACAGGAGTTGAACCTAAGGATGATGTGCCAGTGATGGGTGTGAAATCAATAGCCCAGCTCAAGTGCATGTACACCAATGCACGCAGTATGAGCAACAAACAAGATGAGCTGGAAGCCATTGTGTGGTAGGACAGTTACAACATAGCTGTTATCACAGAAACATGGTGGGATGACTCTTGTGCCTGGAGCGCTGCAATGGATGGCTACAGACCCTTCAGAAGGGGTAGGCAAGGAAGAAGAGGTGGTGGAATAGCTCTGTATGTTAGGGAGTTTTTTGATTGTGTGGAACTTGACTCTAATGGCATGTTCAAATGCTTATGAGTAAGGATGAGGAGGAAAACCAATGAGACAGATGTCCTGTTGGAAGTCTGTTATTTATAGAATTCTACAGGCAGCTGACAGAAGTTTCAAAAACTCCATCCCTTGTCCTTATGGGGGACTTCAACTTCCCAGACATCTGCTGGAAATACAACACAGCAGAGAGGAAACAGTCCAGGAAGTTCCTGGAGTGTGTAGAAAACAACTTCCTAACTCAGATGATAAGTGAACCCACCAGGGAAGGCTCTTCACTAGACCTGTTATTTACTAACAGAGAAAGTTTGGTGGGTGATGTGATGCTTGGAGGCTGTCTTGGGCTTAGTGACCATGAGATGATAGTGTATTCTATCCCTGGTAAAGTAAGGAAGGGAGTCAGCAAAACTGCTACCATGGATTTCCAGAGGGCAGACTTTAGGCTCTTTAGGTCACTGGTCAAGAGTTACCATTCAGTATTCCAGACCAGCATACAATGGCAACTGACTCTTCAGTAGAGAAATTCCTGTTAGAATACCTGGGATGCTTGAATAAATGCAGTTTACTTATAAATCCTTTGCACTTTTATTTACTATTAAGAGTAGTTTTAAGTTGGATGCACGCAATTTACACTGCTTCCTCCAAGGACAGAGCACCGATGTTAATTTTCCTTACCTCTGTCCAAATCTCTATCCTCTTTCCACATCCACTTGAGCAGACAAGTGGGTGCATTTTTTTGCTAACTGTTCATCTGACACACCCCTGATTTACAATTTTTTTGCCACTTCTTGGGATGAACAAATAAAGTGATGAGTGGTTGCTGCCTTTCCTTCTATATAGCACTAATCTGCATTGTTGATCTCTAGCTGATAGCCAACTTTCACAAGGTTTTTAAGCATGCTCTGTCCATCTGACAAATTTACTTGAATGTGGCTGGATGATACCGAGGGGAGGACTGGCAAGACACAGTGGCCATGGAGATGTTTTTGCTATAAAAGCCAGGATAAAAAAAATGCCTGATGACAAGCCTAAAAAAGCATTTTGTGGGAAGGTGAGGGTCAGGTCCACTTAAAGCAATGGAACAAGAGCTGTTGCCAACCCAAAGGCCATACAATGTTTATTACAGAATTGGATCTTACACATGTGAGCACTTCTGAAGGGCTTTATAGGTAAAAGGAAGCCCTGTTGACCACAGCTAGAAAAAGACCTTAGAAAACCGAAACTTTTGAAGATCACTGAAGAGAAAACAGGCAGCACCAGTTTAGGTTTGATTTGACATCTCATTCCTTGTGCATTTGCTTTATACAAATGCATTTCATTGTCTTTGTTCATAGAAAATTAGTTTCAGGCCTGTCGGTGACATTTGTTTCATGGTGTAATTAAAAAAAAAAATGATTTGTGGCACTGATGGTAGACTCTGCTGGAATTATTCCCAGACAATCTCTCTGAAAGAAGCAAGAACAGACATAGATCAGTGTTATTTCTTAGCTCCTTAGTCTGCTGTTGTCAGAATTACTATGATGGGGGAGAGGGAAGGAAGGTATTCACATAGAAACCCTCTCTACATCTGCTTGTCTGCTCCACATTTCATATTCTTTCCCCTTCTGGCAAAATACGTGCAAGAGGCTCTTTACCTCTTCACACAGTTCACTCCTGTTCTCTGCGCATTTTAAAATACTTTCTTCTTTGAGCTCGTGTTTTCCACTTAATAATCTAAGCAGCTCTAAGTGTAAGGTTGATGCCAGTTCCCCTAACATCTATTCCTTGGTGGTTTTGTCTTCCCCCAAAGAAAGAACCAGTGCTGCACAGGATGTGTAGGCCCACATGGAGATAGAGAAAAAATCACTACAAAGCCTGGTATGTGTGTGGTGGCAGTGTGTTCAAGGTTAAAATTTGGGGTGAGGAAGGACACTATCTTCAAGTGAGATTGGCAGGTTCAGTTGTCTCCTGTTCTGCCTCTCTTCAAGTTTGTCCATTTTTTTGAGCTCATGTGTGACTGCGTAGATTTTCTGCTTATGTAAGTAAAGGCAATTGTGAGAGTCTTGCTCACCCTGCTCTCTTCTTACGGTGTGTTGTTTCTGCAGGTTTTGATCTTCTGTTCATCTGAGGGCAATGATT
The DNA here is from genome assembly GCA_024605025.1 of Megaceryle maxima. Taxonomy (NCBI): domain Eukaryota; kingdom Metazoa; phylum Chordata; class Aves; order Coraciiformes; family Cerylidae; genus Megaceryle; species Megaceryle maxima. The sequence continues at coordinate 221,601 of JANHGN010008206.1, forward strand.
GTGTTGTGGTTTGTGCAGGCAGCATTTTCAGTGAACTAAGCAATGTGCTCTGTGCTTGCAGAGACCTGGCCTCAAGGACCCTATCAATCCTTTCCTATTTTATTTTCACATGCTCCCAAGAACTGCTAGGAGATGTATTATGCATGCTGAGCACTGTGATTACACACCACTTACCTGAGCCAAGAGAGATGCCAATAACCTGTAGCTTGCATGACAGCATCTGATGAGACCTGGGTAAGGCCAGGAGCAATGGCAGCCAAGCTCACCTCCACATCTAAAGCCCTTAGGAAGGTCTAGGCATCAGGGTGGGCAAACAGGGCATGGTGCAGCAGTTTACACAAAAGGGTGTACAGGAAGGGCACTGAAGCTCTTCCAGCTCAACCAGGGAGCAGTTTCTCTAAGTTCTGCAGCCTCCACAACTGACACAGCTGCCCAAACAGAGCTCTGGTGCCTCATGCTACCACCCAGGTGTCAGGCTGCAGGGTCTGCCTATCTGTTACACCAGTACTGGACAGCAGCAGTGATGACACTTGTGGGAGACTCACCCAGACATTGGAACTCCTCTGCTTAGCAACAGAGCTCCAGGAAGAGGTAATCAGGTTGAGGAGTATCAGGGAGAGCAAGAGAGAGATGAACTACTGGAATTGCTCCCTACCTTCACTCAGACAGGCCCAGTAGGCAGACAGGACACATAACATAGAGAATTCCCTATCCACTTCTGCCCGGCTAAACACAGTGTCAATGTCAACAAGTTCCTGCTTGGCACAGCAGGCACAGCTCCTCTGTGACTCCCCCACCCTCCCAGGTACCCTTGCATAATAGGTATGAGACTTTGCAAGTGCAACCAAACAATAATGAGGACGATGGTTCATCTAGCTTGGAGGTGTCAATGAGGTTAAGTCGGCCTATGTCCTCTATCAAAATGGCTTACATAAAGAAAAATGTTGGGTCATTGTTACAGAAGAGTCTCTTCTGAGGAAAACAGAAGGTCCGATATGCTAACCAGATGCTATTCTGACCAAAGTCTGCTGCCTGCCTGAGTCCTGGGGTGATTTTGCTCAGTTGAAGTAACTAGCTGACATGGTTATACCATTTCCAGAACTGTCTTTGCATGACTTTCCTCAGCTCTATCAGTCAAAAGGTCAGCCTTCCCCAAGGCACAGCCCTGACCTGCACTGCATTTGGGGATACAGGTTGTCTGCAGTGGAAGTCCCCCTAGTCCCCTACACTGCTTGCCCATGAGACGTTAAGTCAGAGCTCAGCCCTGAAGTTCTTATAATGAGTTGCCAGGTGCCTGTAAAGAAAGAAATTATTTTCTTAGAGAAGCTTACTTTTATTTGTCAATATACTCGTGGTTCCAGAATAAAGGCATTTTATATACCAAGAGAAGGTTATTTCCCCCTCCTCTTTTCGTTTAAGGGCTAATTCATACGCAAGCTAATTTGTTCTGGCTATTATCACAATTTATTTCCATTGCTACAGGGCAGCCAATAACTTTAATAAAGGAGGTTCCAGTTACCCAATCTTCCCAGTTAATAAACTGCATTGAAATACCCAGAATGAATTGGCTCCCACATGCTACAAATACAGAAAATTACCATGCTGTAGTGTTATCACTACCACACAGGTACAATTAAATGTGTGTTATGCATGGAGATGCACAGAACATTACCAGTAATGTCAAATGCAATTAAAAAGGAACTATTGTGTGGCTCCATCTGAAAAATCTGCCTGTTTGTATGTACTTTATACTGGATTACTCACTGCATAGGGCAATGCTGAATCAATTGGTGCTTGGGATTCGCAGAAGAGAACTAAATAAACAAAGAAGCACAGAGATGGTTAACAGCGAGGAGCTGAGGCCTTCCACCTTGGGTGAAAGCATGAGATATTTATTTCCTGCATCAGTGAAACACTATTTGTTCATTAATGTTGACCTTATTGGGTATAGGCACTGTTCAGAGGGTTGCAGGTTTTGTTCAGCCATGTGCACTATTCTTCTCCTATAGAAGTGACAGTTTTATACAAGTCCACTGCTCAGTTTAATAGATCATCTTCCCATCATGTTATGCTCTAGTTCTTCTCCTTTTATTTTTTAATCTTGTAAGTCTCAACCTTCTTTTTATACCCCTGTCAGCCTTAAGACACCCTCAGTCCAGGCAATTGCCACAGTAAAACTGTTGCTATCTTCCTGTAACTCAGCTCTTGGAAATAAAATCCTCTCTTGACACCTATCACTATATTGAATAAATAAGAGCTCAGTATTTTGATTACTCTTATTTGGTGGTTTCTTTTGCTTACTATGCAAAACTGCAGTATCCTTGGACCAAATTCAGTAGAGACAGAAAGCTGAAGAAAGTCTTACTAAGCCTCTGTAAATTTCATTAATCATCCTTATTCCAGTGTGTATAGAGACCAAGTCAGGACAGTATTAGGGAGGGAACCTCTGAGTCACAGACAACTTAAACCAGAAAAAGAGATACTTTTTGATGGTGGGTTGAGAATTTAATGCCTAAAATTCACTATCCACCTAATAGAGGATAATAATGGGGCAAAATATTTATTTGTTTTGGAGTCAGCAGGATAAGCAGAGTAGCACTAATTGAAAAGAAACTTCCTGGATCTCCAAATACAGTTCACATGACTGCAGGTTATTACTCCTCAACCCAATACTGACCCAATTGCAGCAATTTGTGAGAGTGCTTTCCCTTGCAAAGCAAAGTGAGCCCAGACACAGGTGTTACCCCATGTTTATTTAATAGTCCAGAATTCTTTTTCCCCCCTTTTTCAACTATTTGATTTAGGCTCTCAAATAAACACTATACTTGCTAAAAAGAATTAACAGTACAGTATGAACTTGCTACTGCCTTAAAATGCTGCATTGTTTGTTGGTCCTGGTGCCAAGCTTTGTCAAAGGGACATAAAATGCAACATTTCTAAGATCATATCCTTCTATCAAAAAATCATCCAGACCACTGGAGCTACAGCACCTTGCCCCCATGAGTGTCTGGTTTGTATTTTTATCCTTTCATTACAAAGTTCAAAACAATTGAAAAGATGGTCTTAATTGTCAAAGTAACAGCTGTTCCATGAAATTATTAAAAATTCATTCCTTTAAGAAGTGCATGTTTGAGTGTTGTCTCTCAACACTGCTGAGGACTATAGTTCCTGTGCCCATAGGCTTCCTGGGGAGTCTTCCTGGAGTCAGAGCAGCCCTTGCTGGATGTGACCTTGGTAGCTAATCATGAATCAACTTGTGTTGGAGCTATCAACTGAAATTTTGACCGAGAGCTTATTGCCCCATTCCTAGGATGGTGTGTTCATTACGTAGTTGTTGCAGCCACTGGTAAGCAATACCATCTCTAAAGTGGATTAGTTCTGTGTGTGGAAAGACAGATTGGGAGGGATGTGGGAGCTTCCAGTTGCAAAGCACGTGCTGACTTTGCTTAATATGTCATGCTACTGTGGAGTTTCAGCCATATCAAATGCATTGCATGCCATAATATTAGGTGGGAGCAATTATGGCATGCTTAATTGCTGCCTTCCTTTCCCTCTGCTTTTCACCTCGGCCCAAGTTTCATGTGCACATGTTATCCTGTGGGTGAAAGGATATGAATTAAAGAAAAATTACACGATTCCCTAAGATCCACATCGCCCAGATTGATTTGCATTTACTTGTAACCGAAAACACATGGCTAGTCACGGTTTAAGAAAAATAAAAAGGATTACAGCAACCCCAGGCCATGACTGAAAGGAGTTATTCAGCCCCTACATTGTACCATTTAACTTCACAGTGGAGCAGATACCTAATCTAACATACAACTGGCCATCTATAATCAAAGAGTTTGCTTCTCCCTGGCTGTCCTGGAATGATCACTTAAGCATTTGGCACTACAGATATCCAAGGCTCATTTGGCAAGGGGAAAGTAGCACCAAAGCGAAAACCCAGGTAGGAAAACCTTTAGGAGACTGATTGAAATTGCAAACGACAAGGGGATTGATGACAATGGCAATTAGGTGGCCCCTGGGAAGTAGATAACTGTTAGAGATAAAAAAGCTTGGTTCTGAGTGGGATGCCACAGTCATCCCTTGGCTGAGAGAGTGACCTGCTCTCTTCTCTGAGACAGCAGAGTGATTTCCAGCAGGGTTCCTGCTCTGCACCTCATTGTAATTCAGGAAAGCCCAGTGCTGAATATTTTCACTGCTCTCATACCCTGATGAGATTGTTCTGCCACGACACAGTCAGTACAGTGCCTGAGAAAATTGCTTGGTGAAACGCTGGGCTTCAAACCATTACCTTAAGTAGAATCATTAGGCTGAATTTAAAGCACAATGTGATGCAGGTGCTTGTGTCCTTCCTTTTCCTTTTCTTTCTTGCTTGGTTTTGTTTTATTTTATTTTAATTTTATTTCTTTTTAGAAATTCATTCAGACTGTGAATTGTTTGTTTTTCATAGTTCGGGGCTCATCAAATTGATGGATAACTCTAAGTAATGAATCCCATGGCTGCACTATTGAAATTATCTCAACCACCAAAATGTCTGTTTAATCTACATCAGAGTGCCTGTGCTCCTTTTGTGCCCAGATAAATCAGCTAAGCATAACAAAGTACCTCCGACATTAATTTCCAAGGATCTGAGAAGCAGTTGGCCTGTCTTGGTCTAGTACTATGGCTGGCAGCTGTCTGGCAGTATTTCTGACAAAAGAATTGGGGGGTTGGGGAGGAAACTTCTCTTTCTAAAAGAAAATAATTATTTTATTGAAATATGAGTTCTGGAGGTTTTTCTTGGTTTATTTTAATTTCTATTTCCAGTTAGTCAATATTCTCCCTGAAAGAAATGAAGATGCTTTCAGGGAAAAAGCATGTTTGTTTTCTTCTTCTTCAATTGTCCTTTCTTTTTGAGTGGACTGTATCTATCTGAGTCAGCCTAAACCCCACAGACATGAGCAAACTTCCAGTCTTGCTGAGGTGATTCCCAAACAGAAGAAACATTGTGAAAGCAACAGCAATCCTGGTGCCCACATATATGCTTGCACAAGCGCATGCTCTCATCCAGGAACAGACAGTTTCTGGAGTTAGATTTGCAGCTGTGGCTGCCAGATGACAGCCCAGCCTGACAGGGATCATCCCTTCCAGGATGCTGAGCTGAAGCATAAGAGCACTTTTCCATCCTCTGCAGTGGTGGAGTTTAAGGTTCAGGCTCACCCAAAGCCATGCCATTGGACCTGGCCCCTGAGATCGATCAGGGGAAAAAGGTTGGGCAGAGGGGACCAAGGAACCAGCTGAGCAGGGCCCCCCAAGCTCTGTGGATGCAGCAGAACCATTGGATGGTGCTCTCACTCATCCTCTAACCCCAGCTGCCTCCTTTTAAGGGAGCCAATGTGTCAGCTGTACATAAATTGGGAAGATGTTTGTAACATAAAACAAATGACCTTTTAATCCTTTCAGGGGGCTGAATGGAAGTAAAACCAACATTGAACTGGTTTCCACCAGTTAGATTGTCTGGGTCTACATTTCTGGATTCCATTACTAATCTTAAAGAGGGAAAAAATAAAAAAAAATTTAAAAAGGGTTTTTTCTGCCTTTAATTCCTTGAGACAATACAATAACATGTAATTGTCATTCATTAAACAACTGTCTCTGTGCAGGATATAAAGGAACCACAAAAAACTGACATCCCCAAATGAAAAGATTCATTAGTCACAAACACAATGAATAACTATTTTTAAAAGAGGAAGCATAAAAGGCCTCCGAACATAGAGCTTGCGTGTTGGGACCCAGCAGCTGGGAGCATTGCAGCCCTACCAGTGATGCCTGCCCTATTCAGAACAATGTTTCCCAGAATAAGTCCTGTTGGGTTTTCTGTTTCTTTCAATATACTGTTTGTTTCCCACATAGAGCAGTCCAACTGGCTATATTACTCAGTAGGATGCTAATAAAACTTAATAGGGAACCTTAAAAAATATTTATTCAATTGTTCCATAGAAATGTTTGGTTAAATTAAGAATATTCCCCCTATTGCCATATGGTTTCTGTTTGAAGTGCTTTTGGATTGGACTCAAGGCATTTGGGAGTTTGCCAGGAAAGGGTGTAAACAAGGGAGGCGTGGAACTTTTATTCTCAGAGAATGTATGGCAGATCCAGGGTGCAGCAGGGCCAGGATGTTTGTGCTTCAAATTCAAATCAGACACATAAAAAAACATAAACACACCTGACAAAAAGCCATTACTTTTACATGAGAAAGAAATGTGTTGGGATCACCTTGCTGTAGAATTTGGATAAGAAACTATTAATTTCTGTGGTTCATCTGCCTGCAGAACAAGTTTGATCTGTATGTACCTTCAGTACTTCTGTCCCTGGAATAATCTGAACAATTTTTTTTTTTTAATATTATTTATTATCTTTATTTATGTGATATTCAGGAGTATTTGATTATATACAGCAAAAGGAATTCCAATTTTATGCTGCTGCTTTTATAAGTAGCTGTAATTCAAAATAATTTTTGCTGAAGGACATTTTTTTCAAGATTTGACATAATGTCAAGAAATAGGGCTGGAAGGTCCTGTTTGAAATTGTCTAGTCTGTTTCTCTACCCCCAAAGCAGGATCAACTCCTTTCTTTTGTTTACCTTACTCTTGAAAATCTCAAATGATGGAAATTTCACCACCTTTCATTGAAATCTCTTCTGTTGTCCATCTGTTTATCACCTACAGCTCTTTCCTGCTGTTTACCCTACATCTCCTTTCCTGCAAGTTAGGCAATAACTCATTAATCTTCGTCCAAGTCACAGATCACAAAGAGTACAATTCCTTCTCTCTGCAGCAACCTTTCACATCTTTAGTATCTGTTATCTTCTCTTTTGTTCTTCCAAATGGGACACATTTTCTAGGCTGTTGTAGATTTTTGTTGCTATTTTATTTTATTTTATTTTTATCCCCTTTCAATGGCCCACCTCCTTTTTAAAGTACAATGCCAAGGATACCAGGTGAGAAGCACTGTCTTTGCATAGCCACATGGAAGGATTACTTCACGTGACTTTTATGTGCAACTTTCCTGTTTACACAGCCCACTACAATATTTTTTTTTGAAGTCGTGTGACAATGTTTACTCAAGTTCAGTCTGTGAACCTTGGTAACCTCCAGATCCTGTTTCACAGGGCTGATCACCAGCAGACATTTTGCATCCGGTGTTTGTACAGTTCATTATCTCCACTTAGAAGTGTTCACTTTTCTCTGTTTTCATTGAACTACATCCAGGTTTTTTCAGATCATTTCACCCATTTGTCAAGCAGATTTTAAATTCTAATCCTGTCCCTCAAAATGATTGCAGTTCCTCTGTGCTTGATATTCACCCACTAAAAAACTGCCACCGTGCCTCAGACTAAGGGGGTAATCTTCCTAACCTGTAAGTCATTTAACAAAGTATGTTATAAGATACCTGTCATATGTCCAGCAAAGCTGAGAGGAAGGTCATCTTCAATCATGGCTCTCACAGGTTCTCAAGAAGCCCAGTATCTTAATGTGAAGATGCCTTCAGACATAGAAAGAAGTTGCAATATGTCAACATTTCATCCAGAATTCAGGATTTTTTATTACTGCAGAGACACCATATTATCGAAGCCCTGCTGCTGGTGACCCCACAGAGACACAGAATGGGAGCTGTGAGCAGTGCTCATGAGCCATTTGTAGCACAAGAACCACATATAAAATGCTATGCATATATCTGACATGAACAGGAACTCAGATTGTTAAAATCAATTATGCCTCTATATGTTATGTATTATACAATTCTATTTGTTATATATGTATAAAGTTTACATGTTAGGAAAAAAAAAAATTCAATCCCTGATCACTTAACCATTGATACTACGCTCTCTAAACTGCTGTAAGGGAATTTCTGGCATAAAGTACTCTCTTCTAACTGCAGACAAATGCATATTACATCTCCCTCTAGTGGCTTAATCTAAGCATCCATCCTCCAGTGGTAAATCTATGTATTGGTACTAACTACTTTCATGTCATGGACAGGAACATAACTCACTCATATGGAAGAAAGCTCATTTATGAGCATATCTTTCTTTTGATGTATCTTCTATTTCTTTAGTTCCCGACAATGCTTAAAGTCTGCCTGAGTTTTCTACTGCAGCATAACCAAACTCTGTCTTTTGCATACAGAAAATCATGGTATACAGAATGAAGAAAATGTTGATTTCCAGTCTAAAACCAGTTTGGTGGTAATTTAGCAGAAATACTGAGATAGAGGACAAAATTCAAATCTGTCAGACAGCTTTGTAATGTATATTTTAATTTTTCTTTAAAAGACTGGAAAGATTTCAGAGGTGCTAGAAGCTTTCCAGAGCTACAGTTAAAATTGTCTCCCTGTTTTATACACTACCTATATAGGTGCTATATTTTGGAGTGGTGGCTCATGCTCACATACTTGTTTAAATCACTCCTACTCAAGCTATTTGATTTTAGAGTTGTAGGGTTAAGTCATCATATAGCTAATCACCTATAAAATGAGGTGGTCATGACTCTGAGTAATTTCTCCCTTCTCTTCACATCATTGAAACGTGCCATATGCCTCTGAGCACAACATGACCACCCCAGCTGAGAGCCAACAACTTAACTACCCTCTGTGTTCATTAGACATTCTGTGCCTCTCTCCAGCCCTGTGTCCTTCCTCCAGAAGACTCATAAAACCAAGGTCTTGGGCACTTGTGTTAATTAACATTCCCATAGTCCTTTTTGCAAAACTGGAGATAATAGTCCTGGTGTGCTGGCCAATTTTCAGTGTGCAAATTGCATTCAGCTTACCTCAAATTCCCCTGTCATCTGGAGGTGGCCGAGGTATTCGGATGCTCTCTGTCCTTTGCTGTGCTGTGCACATAGAAAGAGCCAGGCAGGGAGATGAGCTGCAAAGGGATGGGGAAAAGCTCCCCTTTTGAAAATATACCAATTAAAAGTATAGTCAAAGATGAACACAAATACAAGGAGCTTATCCAAAGCTAATACAGAAAGAAAAGAGTTTATTTACTTCCCACTGCCTAGTCTTTGGCAATAAATTACCAACTTTTCCCATTTTTCTTCATTTTTCAGTACACAGCTGCTCTTATAAATCACTACCCATAAATCTGAGAGAGAAGCCTGTAACTAAGCCATAATTAAGTCTTAAAATTTAGGTGTCGTTTTATTATTTTCTACTTCTATGTTCACATTCTCCATGGTCCTAGACAAGACAATTTTCTTCTTATTCAAATGTACTTCTACCTGAAAACTAAATACGCTTATTAAAATTTTCTTTTTCTTTTTTTTTTTTTTTTTTTTTTAATAAAGGTTGTGGTGCAGTTTAAATGTTGGGGTTTTTAGCAGTTGTATGAATACAAGTTCTGTTTAGGATATTCAGTTTGAGCCCCAAAGCTGTTGCTAAAGACTTGTTGCAGAGAACCTATTTATGTCAATGTGGAAATACTGAACCAAAATTTTGCCAAGTACTTGGTTCAGTGTAGTTTTTCCCTGTCTGCTCTCCATCATAGATCTCCGTTCCTTCCAGGGATTAAGAGAGGACTTGAAGACTCTGGATGGACACTCCAGGATCCTTTTGGATACTGCCATGTCCCACCCATGACACAGTTATCACACCATAGCTGTTTGGAATATGTATAGATGTTTCCCTAAAGCCTCAGCTTACAAATAAAGGGAGTCAGATTGTAAAACTCCATCAATGAATCCCTTTCTCTCACTTGACTTAGAGAAGTCAGTGTAACTACTAGATTAGAGAAGATACTGATGATGGCTTTATAAACCTCTCAGCTTCTTTGCCTGCTGCAGAGGTTCCTTAATTTTAAGAGGTTCCTTAGAGGCTGAGAAAGCTGGGACTGTTTAGCCTAGAGAAGAGAAGGCTGAGTGGGGGATCTTATCAATATATATAAATATCTGAAGGGAAGGTATAAAGAAGAGGGATCCAGGCTCTTTTCTGTGGTGCCCAGTGACAGGACCAGAGGCAATGGATGCAAACTGAAATAGAATAAGTTTCCTCTGAACATCAAGAAAGCTTTATTTACTGTGAGAGTGACTGAAAACTGTCACAGGTTGCCCAGAGAATTTGTGGAGTCTCTATCCTTGGAGATGTTCAAAAGCTGTCTAAACACAGTCCTGAGCAGCCTGCGCGAGGTTACCTGCTTGAAGAGGGGTGATTTGACCAGATAACATCCAGAAATCCCTTCCAACCTCAACAATTCTGTGTTTTGGTGAATTTTCACCTCATTCAACACTGTTGAGGTTTAGGGACTGAAAGCAAGATCCTGTTGGAAGGCTGGCAAAGAGAAACAACTTACAGTTTCATTGTTGACATGCTGAATTTTGTCCAAGTGCAAAACAAGAAAACTGAACATGGGCCAGCATTTCAACAAGGATGGGTCATATCAAATGTTCATCTAGCCCTGTTTATTGTCTCTGTTTGTGATGATACTGATGCTTTAGAAAGTAAGTGTAAGGCTTCTCTCATTTGCTCATCAGTCTGAAGATTTCGTGGTTTTCGTGCAAACCCAGCAGAAATTGAGGGAGGACACGATGTAGCACAGGGGATAGCAGGGTTCAAGGATTATCATATTTCCATGAAGTCCAACAGAAAATTATTCTGCAAGAAGTCAGAGTGAATATTCCAGGTTTAAACCTCAGCTACTCTGAGGCCTGGATCTCTGTCAAAATCATGCAGTCTTTTTGTTTCAAGGCAACAGGTTGATCTAGATATAAACTGTTCTGATAGTTTCTTTTTAAAATAAAAAGTGAAATTAATGTATTCTGAAGGGCAGAAAAGCTATTTTCCACCAAGATTCCCAAGAGTTACTCACTTGATGGTTAACTGTTGCATTGGAGTCTTATATTACTTCTTTTTCTCAGAAGCTGGGAGAACAGTACACCTGCTAACTTGGTTTTGGTTTGTCCATTAGGCCATCAACAAAAACTAGCATTGCCTTGCCTTAAGATTTAGGTCATTATGTATTTCAAACTAAAATGGAATTTTCAATCCCTGATATTAGCTTTTCAATCAAAGTAAGTGATATTTATGATAGTTTGCTGTATTTATCTGCAAGATCACTTTATTTGTCCTAGGACATGGTTCCCTGCTTGATCTTGGATTATTATGATTTGTTTGTTTTATCTGTTGCTCAGAGATTTATATTCCAAAAATCTTGCACTGTCACTAACAAATATTTGATAACCGCAGTGATAAACTACTTCTAAGTTTCTTATAAAACTTCATTACAAGTGAAATTAATCACTGTAGATTTTAATGTAAAGAGAAGACAGAGGTGGTTATTTGATGGACTGTGTTCAAAAAGCTGGGTAAGCTTTATATCACTCTATATGATAATAAAAAATTATGGTGTAAGACCAAGGTCATATCATAACACATGAGCAATAGCACCGTGTGATGCCCTGACAAAGGATGCTTGTTCAGCTTTATAGCTTATGCTGTAACCTTTCTCTACTTCATATATACTCCTAATACATTTGCAGTTCAGCTACCTACCTGAAAATAAACTTATTTAGGAATAGTTGGTTACATTTACATCCAGTTAGCTAAAGAAATTCCTGTCTAACATGTCTACATGAATTTGTGATTTTCAGAAGTACAGTGCCTGTCCTAGATCTATGTTCAGTTGAAGTGATGTTGTGGTTACTTGTATGTGTTATCATTTATATTCTTATTTATCCGTCTCACTCAATGCTTTGAAATCCCCTGAAAGCTCCAGAAATAAAGTAGATTCTGCAGGCAAAAGAGAACAGCATGGTTTATTATGGTCAGAAATCCTCTGTCCATGGGAAATAGTAATCATATTGAGAAGCTGTTCTGCTCAGTATTGGAAATGAATGTATCACTCTTTTTTGTTGTTGTTGTTCAGAGCAGGAAAATACATGTTAAATAAAATATTTCCAGTGAGTATCTATTGATGCATGAAAGGCTGTAACACAGGTTTGTCTGGAATGAGCTGAAGGAGGAGTGTGTCCAACTGCAGCTCTGAGGCAGGGCAAGAAAATTGTTTGACAGTGCCCCTATTCCTACTTGCCTATGGAGCACTCAAGCACAAAAAGTCACATTTTCACATAGTCACCCATCTATTTAATTCTACCCCACAGTCCTGGCAAATGAATATTACACAGCTGAGACCTGAACAGAGGTTTCTTGGCCCAGTAAGTAGAAGCCATTGGACCATAAAGATAAACAGATGTTTGCACATGTGTGTGATTCACTCAAAGTAGCAAGCTGGGTTTGGAGATGTAGTTTATGAATACATAGAGGATGAAATTATGAAATTACAGTCAGAAATTAATTATCTCCAGTTCTGCCAAAAGGGATCCTGTTTATAATTTTTAAGATCTTGTGTTGTCTCGTTTTGGTAATGCTAAATTGAGACTATGCTAAAAATAACCATTATTCTACCCACTAAATAACTGAATTGTCAAATAGATGATGCAGTATCACAAGCACAGTGAACAAGACTTGCACTATACCTTTCATCACTGTCTCTAGAGCCAGGTTCTAAGCAGCTGGAAAAGGTGGAGCTCTGTGCCTACACCACTTTGCAACAGCAAAGCGTGACCACTTAATGCTGTGAAAGTACAGTGGGAATCAGCAATTAGAGACAAATAAAGTTGTGTTCAGGTTATTTGATGCAACATATATATTGCATTTCATCTCTTCCAGTAGGAAGATGGGAACAGCTTTGAAGGTCTCAATTGTAAAACAGGAATTAAAGTGATGAAAATATTCCAATGTGAGCAGCAAAAAGCAAGTCTATACAGCTGCTTTCTAGAGTAATTTCATGCAGTCATGGGTGAATATGAATTACTTTTTTTCCTCAAACATGCAGAAGGAGATGACAGATTTAAGTGCTTCACGTGATTAAGTAGACAAGGTGGTCATTTTTCTGCATTTATGTAGAAGCAATAAAATCCCGTGGTCATGCACCAAATCCTAGGGTCAAAACTGCCGTTACTACTCAGGCAAAACTCCCATTGACATCTGTAGTTTTTATTGAATGTGGGCGGTGAGCCTTCTTTCATGCATTCAGTTGGTCCTCACATGTTCTTAAATAGCACCATCAGGTGGCTAAGTGATGGAGGAAAAAAAGCAATGATTCATGTAATTATTTGAATATCTGAAAACTGTTTCTGCTCCTTTTTGCACCCCCAAACCTGTGAGGTTTCAGTCCAGCAGCCTAGAGGTTATTAGGACATCAAGCCCTTTTTCATAAGCTCAGTCATCACACCAGAGAACAGGGTTACAGGAATGCGTTCTCAGCCACACATGCCCTCTTCTCTCCGGAGCCCCACAGTTTTAACCAACTCTTTCACATCCAAAGAAGTTGCACACCAAAGTACTGTGCAGTGCTCTGAGCCTGCCAATGCTTGCACTGGCTAATTTCTGACTTGTATAATAACAATGAAGCACGATTGAGCTGCTTGACATTTACAAAAAAGGTGCTTGTTAAAAACAGTTCCTCCCAACTTAATTAACACTAAAACCCTTTAGGTGTTCCACCAAGTACATATTAAAACAGCTGTCCTTTTCCCTGAAATGGAAGTAAACTAGAAGTAAGATTCAATAAAACCAATGGACTATGACTTCTTCCAAGCACAACTGTAATGAAATGTTACTGCTGTAATATCCAGCTAAATAAAGACTGGTGAGCTGGCTAGGCCAGCTGCAGTGGCAGATGCAGACAGGATCATGGGTTTTAAACAATGCTATCACTGAATAAACACAGATGAGGAGATAACATTTCTACACCTCCCCAGTTTCCATGAAATTAGGTTTTGTTATTCTAAATCCAAAAGCTGATAATCCTCTCAGCATAAAACGAATTGCAGTAATTGTTCCATAAATGGTATCATAAACTACCATTAGTCATTAGTCAGGAACATTTGGAATTATTTGTTGCCCGGCACTGGAAATTGCATTGAATATTTAAGGACACTCAGTGCTTTGGTGAGAGAGATTACATGCTGGTTTATAGTTTTTTACCTGTATGCCATGCTTTCCTTCTTAAGACATTTATTGCATGTCTTAATGGACACATCCAAACTGGAATCCTTTCTTATAGAAATACCCCAGTAAATGCCAAGTTAAGAACTGACTAAAGGAGTAAGTTAACCAGTTCAATACAAACATGGGTTTCCTGTGTTAGATGTGACCAAAAAGAGAGAATGTACATTGTTTACAATACATTGAGGTTTCAAAATTAAACACCACCCCAAACTGAGGTAAAAGTTTAAAAATTTCTCAAATTTACATATGATGTCATCCAACAGCATCAACATAAAAAACAGAATTAAAAAAATACTGCAATAATATCCATGAAGCTTTTTGAGAAATTGTGTTCATGTCAAATGTTTGAATCTTACCAGCATTTTCAAAAAAAAAAACCCAACCTAATTGGTGTTGTCAGTCACTTGACAAGGCAGATCCAACAGAAAATAAATGCCAAATAATTATCAAATTTTACCTTGTGTCTCAATCTAAGTGTCGAAATGTATAAATGGTTCAAGCTCAGAGTCTTTCAGTACCTTATAGGCCCACTGGTGTTCATGGAGTGCATTCAGATCCATATCTGATCCTTTCAGTGTTTGTTTGCTTTTATCCTCCCTAAACCTGAACTTTTTGCCCCATTAAAACTGGCTTGGCAAGATAAGCATCTATGTGTTTATAGGGTGTAATAATGTGTTTCATAATGATGGGGATGATTTGATTACACTTGCTCATATTAAGTAACAGCATTTTACCCAACAAGAAGTTCTGCTGAAGTCAAAAGGCCACTTGGCACTTAAGTAATAAAGTGCTCCCATGTCATAATGAAGATGACTCAGTCCTACCCCTATGCATTTTATTGGATACTGTTTGGCCAGTCTGAACAGATTAAGTACTACTATTGTGGAAGATAAATCATTACAAATTCACCATGTCATCTAAGCTGATTTTTATAGTATTTGCAGGGAAGGAGCTTTAAGCTCAGATAAATATTGAAGATTACACTTTCACTGAAAATAACTAGTCACCAGGAAATAAATTAAATGTACATAGATATTGCTTTTAAATATAAACTTGGTTGCCAGCTTTTAAAGGCCACACTGAAAACAAATCACACAGAGACATGGAAGAGTGCCGTGAAGGTTTGTGTATGCCCACGGGTCCTTCAGGCTTCTCCAGAAGCCAATGGCCAAGCTCCACAAGCAAAAGCAGGAGGAGGCTGCAAGTGTGAGAAAGGCTCTCTTGGTCCCCCTGTTGCTGTTTCATATCCTGCACCTTCCCTCTCTAAGTTTCTTTGCACCAAAGAAACTTTATCTATCTATAACATCCTCATTTTCTTGCTGGGGGAATGACAAAAGTTTTGGGAACTATTAACACCTTTTAATATAAATGAATAAGAGAAAGTAATGGAGGAGTAGAAGAGATCCCATCATTTAACATAACTAACCTATAGCAATCAATCTGGGACAACAGGCACAGATACCTGAAAGGTAAAATATATTTTATTTTCCTTTGGGCCAGACATGACAGTTTATCTTTTAAGAACAAACTTAAGGGAACATTTCCGTCCCTCCCTAGCATCCTATTACTGTATTATAAGAGGAGGGTGATTGTTTGCCATCACTTATATCACCAAACAATTAAGTCTCCTTCAACTAGCATGATGGATTTGTAATGAATTTTCTTAGCAAAGTAATTCATGCATAGATCCTTGCCAGATATCAGTTACCTGTATCACAAGATTCAAGGCATTCATCAATCAAAAGGGTCCACTGTTGTTAGAGACACATATTTCTACTTAAGCAGTTTTTTGATTGTTCTGGTTTGAGTGAGAACAGAACTAATTCTGTTCAGTGATTTTACTTTTCAGCTCAGTTCTTCTAACTGCACTGTCTG